>CAIGQQ010039163.1:7718458-7756368 GCA_903798035.1 Danio albolineatus | reverse complement strand
ATAGATAGATAGATAGATAGATAGATAGATAGATAGATAGATAGATAGATAGATATTGTGCGCATGTAAATGTAATGAATGAGCATTGAAACCCTGAAAGAACTCCTCCAGCCATTGAAAGAATCTACAGACATACCGCAAAAAATGAGAGGGTGTGCTCCCATGATCCTTTGTGCTCTAAGTTAGAGGGCAACCAGTGACAATAGTCTGGCTCTGAAAGAGTCTGTAAGTGCTTCTATCTCACGTGTCAAAGAGACATCAAATCAAAACAGCTCAGAGCAAGAGCATTAAATGTTGAGCGAAGATGACATCGGTTTCCTCTGAATCATCTTCTCCACACACCGACATCCCATTCATTTAAAAGCCAATTCAAAACAAACCCCTTGAAAAAAAAGAGCTCGTCAATAACTAACCCCCATGCAAGCCTCCCACACTCTTCTGTGTGCCAGACTCTTTGACATGGAAATGAAAAAGAAGGGAGGGTGAAGATTTCAAGGATCAGCTGCTTCTGAATTAAAGCTGTTAGTGTTACTTTTTCATGGCATGTTTCACTCGAGAAAAGGAAACTTTAATCAATTTCAAAAGCTGAATATGATACCCTACAAGAGATTGAACCCTGGTCACATCTTTACACAGCCAACAGACGATTTTACAGTGAGAGGCGAGTTTAATTAAAGTTTCCCAAAGTTCAGGAAAGGCGTAATTCGTGCAGCACTAAGACTCCGTGGCCCTGTTCTGGCCTGTAGTGGATGTGACACATGATGAAGTGTCAAAAGATTTGCCTTGACGCCGGATGATCTGCGTAAAGCCTCTTGAGAACAAAACTATGAGTAGTACATAATATAACACACCGGAGGACAAATGAAGTGATTCAACTATGTCAAGAAACAAAAAAAAAAACACAATTTCTAATCAGAGAGTTTCCAAAGAACACAAGCATATCTGTTTAAACTCGCGACTTACTGTGATGGTAACTTCATGCTTTTTCAGCCGATACTTCAAACTCTTCATGCTTTCCCTTTGGTTGTATAAACGAAGAGCAGCGCTGTAGGTTATGATTTAAATAAATGGCAACGACAAGAGCTGCGTTTTACGGTTTGGTTTGTTTACGCAAAAAAACAACAACTTTTAACGTCCAACTAGACACAGCGATTTTCACCTGACGCGAAACACCACCAGGCTTATCTGGACCCAGTTCCTAACCGACAACGGCGTTGCCCAATACAAGCGGGGGATAGTGGAATAAATTATACTTGAACCAATCAGGCGTCAGAAGGGACGGGACTTCCTCGTGGTCCCAGCAGCGTTTGAAATTGCAACAGGGAACAACAGGAGATGCTGTGCGCCTGACGTCATCCTTACCTGGAAAAGGCTGGACTTTGATACAGACTCTGAGAGCCTTGAGAGAGATTGTGGAAGGTATTTATTTGATATCAACACCTGGACAGCTTTGGGTGGAGCCATAGGCTACAGTTCAGCTAAGAAGTGTTATATAGCCTACAAAATAGCCTGCGTGGAATAGTGATTTTCATTATAAATGTTTTAAAATGATTTTAACATAAATTATACAGCATACTTACAGCGTAACTGTTATACAAATGATATTTTCATTGGTAAATATATGAATCCATCATATTTAACAAACAATAGAGCTGGTAGTAATTTCTGATGCAAAACGATTAATTATAATCGACGCTACTTTGTTTTCTTTAAAATGCTCAAACGTGGTTTGCACACCACCATTAAATTGAAAAGATATCAAACACGTTTATCATTGATTGTATTTATGCCACTCAAGAGATGTGTTGCCCCCTTCTGGCCTTAACAAGAACAAAAGAAACGAGATGGAACTGATGAGCTTTGCTTCCACTTTATGTATATACAGTACTATAAGTATATACATAAACGATATACTTAACTAAGATATCACTGGGATAACTGCACAGGTGAAAGTCAGGTTTAGGAGTATGTTCAGAAAACCAAGCTATTGCCCAGTTATTTTGATTAATACGTGCATACATGTTGAACTGCAATGTAACAACAGTCATTCATTCATTCATTCATTCATTTTCTTGTCTGCTTAGTCCCTTTATTAATCCGGGGTCGCCACAGCGGAATCAACCGCCAACTTATCCAGCATATTTTTACGCAGCGGATGCCCTTCCAGCTGCAACCCATCTCTGGGAAACATCCATACACACACATTCACACTCATACACTATGGACAATTTATTCATTCATTCATTCATTCATTTTCTTTTCGGCTTAGTCCCTTTATTAATCTGGGGTCGCCACAGCGGAATGATCCGCCAACTTATCCAGCATATTTTTTACGCAACGGATGCCCTTCCAGCCACAACCCATCTCTGGGAAACATCCACACACACTCATTCACACACATACACTACGGACAATTTAGCCTACCCAATTCACCTGTACCACATGTCTTTGGGCTTGTGGGGAAACCGGAGCACCCGGAGGAAACCCACGCAACCACGGGGAGAACATGCAAACTCCACACAGAAATGCCAACTGACACAGCCCAAACCAGCGACCTTTTTGCTGTGAGGCGAACGTGCTACTCACTACGCCACCGTGGCACTGTAACAACAGTCAATAAGATTGTATTAGTTTATTTGAGTTAATGTATTTGCTAACATGAAGAAAGAACAATACATTTATTTCAGTATTTATTCATTTTATTACATATTCATTTATAGCTCTTGTATTTTTGGGTACCAACGAAGTCACAGATTTATGCTGTTTTGTTGTTGTTGAGAGGGTAGAGTCAGTCTCACAGATTACAGCTAAAAACACAACCTTATTTTTAAACTTCTACATGCTTCCCACAGTTTATAGATGAATATATTTGCATGTTAATAATTTACACTTAGTCCATGTGAAATTATTATAAAACATCTCACAACATGAGTAGCCTAGGTTTACTCACTAACAGATTTATGGTATACAAATGTAAAGGTTGCCTTTTTCTAAAATCCTGAGCAAAATTATGAATGTTGTTGTCGTCTGTGAGTGTGTGTGTGTGTTTGTGTGTTTGTGGTTGGTTACCACAGATTGTATCCAGGAAGTGAAAGTGACAGATTTAGAGGAAAAGGCCTGATCGTCCTTGTATAGGCCTTCAGGACAAGCTTTATTTAGCAGGAAATTTGACTCACTCACTCTCTCTCTCTTGACAAATTTTGGTTCCTGGGCACAGTGGACAGAACACTGTCACAACAATATTAACAGTGAATTTAGTGAATGACCGCGGATCATATGTTAAAAATCTGCCTGTTAAAGACCATAGATTTCCACTTATTTTCTAACAATCAGATAAAGTCAGTTACATTCAATTAGAAAAATGGACATATTTAGGTAATTTAAGTGCAAGTCTCTTTTCAATATTTTGAGCCAGAATAAACAACTGATTGAGGAGTGCTTAAAAGGGCTAGATGTACACATTTAATGACTTGTCATCGAATATTTGACAGTCCTGTAGGCAACACCTTGCAACCTTCAAATGACAGTGAAAGATTGTTGCTAGAAAAAAATTATTTACTCTTGTCAAGTTTAAGCTTGAGGTGTCAGAGAGGGATGCAGTATTTTTGAGATCACATCTGTGCAAACAGAAGGAGGGAATAAGTACAGAATAGTGTTGTGTTAAGGGACATTCTACCAGAAACATACATTACCGTCCTTGAAATTTAAACATAAATACAGTGAATAAAAAAGTATTTAATCCCAAAAATATTTCTGAAATGATCTGATGGTTAATTTGTGTGAGTTGTTCTGTAAAGGTGTATGACATTCATGTAGTTCTCAGATTGTTTTTCTTTATTAAAAAGACTTTATGTTTTTCTTTATTAAAAAGACTTAACTAATGTACAAACCCCTTGTCCTTGCTCTCAGCCCAATTAAACCTACAGCTTTAATAGTTTTGTTATGCTAAAAAACATTTTATTGAACAACAATTTTATTAAAAAAATAAATATACTTCAGAAATAGCGCCTTTAAGTTGTTATCAATCACAACAATTGGTCAAAAACATCAAATTATAAAGCAATTCTACAAATAAATACTACTTTACATTTGTCCCCATGTTTCTGTCAGTCCTGTCACATTTGCATTAAAGATTTTTAAGGCTACGACTCAGAGGAAGTGATATCATTTGATAGAGAAGAAGCTGACAGTGATCAAGGATACATTCTATCATTGAATTGAATGATTTTTTTGAGGAGGAGCTTAAAGATCAGGCCCTGTCACATTTATTTATAAGTGAAACTACGTTTCTGGTTAAATGTCCTTATGTATTTTCACAGCAGCAGCAAGCCTGGCTCATAGTTTTACATGTTAGAAATTGACTTTATTTTGTTAAATGGAAAGTTGAACCAAAAATAAAAATTCAGTAGCGGCTCCTAACCACCTACTCATACTCAAGTGGTTTTAAACATTTATGCATTTATTTCTTATTTGAACGTGAAACAAGATGTTCTGAAGAACATTGGTGGGGAAAGCAGCAACATCCAAATAGGGACAAAAAAATGGAAGTCAATGGCAGTTTTTTTCAACATTCTTCAGTATAGATTTTCCTGTGTGTTCAATAGAAGAAAGAAACCCCACAGGTTTAGAACAAGTGAAAGAGGAGTAAATGAGGGGGTGAACTATCTCTTTAAGTAAGACTCAAACAATGATGTATTGACATTAGAAGAAAGATCCCCAACAGAGATCCTTGATGGAGAGAAGATTGAAGAGGGAAATGCTAAAGGACTTTCTTACCTGAAACAAAAGTCACTTTAAATTAACTGGACGAAGCTGTTACTGGCATAAAAACATTTATTTATTTATGATTATGATTATGATTATGATTATTATTAATTTGATCAAATCCACAGGAAAGAAACATAAAGTTGATAAAAGAAGTCCTCATTACTGTGAGTGGGAGGGAGGATCCATTATGTGTTAATTCTACAACATCAAACAGATATTTCATTTGCCTGTGCAAATAAACTCCAAGCTTAATTAATTTCCTAATTGTTTGAAATAATTCCCTAATGGATGTTGTTTCCATTAATTAAAATGGATGTTATTATCTCACAGACACAAAAGAAAAACATAATTGAAATCAGAAAACGTGCTCTAACCTATTTTTGTATAGAATTTACTGTGATTTATTCTCAGACTTCAAAGTCAAAAAAGAAAAGAAAAGAAAAGAAAGAGAATATAACACTTTTCACCTTTCATTTAAAAGAGGTCAAACAATCTGGCTTAGGAATAACATGAAATTACAACAGAGAAAAACACCAGTACATGTAAGTCAATTATAAAACACAGTATATTTATTCACAATTGCTTCTGGGTTTGTTTTGAAACGGAATAATTCCAAGGGCGATACTACTTCAAATGCCTTGGGCAGAAAACACATCCAAGGACCAAATTAAATTTCAATGTGGGTGAAATACTTATCTACATCATAATGGGAATACACTGATATGATGATGTGCATTAGGAAGTAACTAGTATAACATAACCCTAAACCCACTCGGTAATAGGAAACCATGTCTCCGCAGGAAATCCTGTTAACAGTGGGGATCTGATTATATTAGCACACTCCTCGGCAGGAGACCAAGAGGAAATCTGCAATATTGACAAACATCCATAGGCAAAAAAATGAATTTGCAATGTGGACGGCACATAGTTTAACTTTATACACAAATCCTGGATTTAAAAAAAGCTTTTAACACACGGGGAAGGTAGTTCACTTTCTTCATATATTTGACCACATCACATGAAAAAGCAAACATACCAGAAATGTTTGTTTTAGTAGCAGCAGTGTTGGTCAGAACATTCATGCTGTTCTTTGAATAGACATACAGTGTGTACACAAATGTCCAAAATAGATTTTTTTTATGGTCTCTTTCAGACTTTCCATTAATTACAATTAACTTTTCAATCCCTTCATCAGTATTTATAACAAGTAGCAGTTAGTAAAGTGTTTAAATGAATATTCATTCATCATTTTCCTCCACAAAAAAAGGAATTTTGAAAACTATAATAATAATTTTGAAAAAAATGTTGGAAATGTGTAACCATTGACTTCCATAATATTTGTTTTTCCTATGAAAGTCAATAGTTACATGTTTCTAACATTTCCAAAATATCTCATTTTGGGTTCAGTGCCCCGAGCTGGGATCAATCCCACAATTCTCCGCTAGGCATGGGATGATAACCGTTTTCAAGGTATACCGCGGTTTGGAAAAGTCAAGGTTTTCATACCGCCCAAATTTTCTGCTATACCGTTCCTAAGGTATGAGTAAGATATTTTTTATTTACTTTTTTTTTTTTTGGTATAAATTGTAAAGACATATGTGTTTTTGAAACAAACGAAGACAGCAGAAGTCAATGATTCCCTTGAATTATTCAGCCTGACATGTTTACTGTCCCAAAACACTTTAAATGTTTCTAGAAAAAAAAAATATTGTGTTTAAAGGGGAAAAAGGTTTTGTTTTTTAGCCAGACATTAAAAAGAATATATTTTATAGCCGTAAACACAATACCGTCATAACGTGAAACCGTGATATTTTTTGTCCAAGGTTATCATACCGTCAGAATCTGATACCGGCCCATGCCTATTCTCCGCATGGGAGTCGGTTGCTCTCACAAGGAGGCTGAAGACCTTAGCCTCTAGTGCAGGGGTCGGGAACCTTTTTTTCAGCAAAGAGCCACTTCTGATTTTTTTTTTTTAATCAAATGCATTTTTTAAAGAGCCATTTGGCTCTTGCCCATTTACTTGCCCTTTATTGGTATCGCAATTCAAGGTAAACCACAGCGCCACGTTTACACATTGGTTGAAATGTCCTTTTATTGTAAACTGGGTAAACTTATTCATTTTGCTGTAGAAAATACAATATAAATAAAGTTGTAATTGTATTTTTTTAAAATAGAAAACTGATTTCTGGTGACAGTTTGAATTTGTTTAACTTTAAAATATTATTGAAGGAAGAAAGCTGGAGAGCAACATCTTTTTGGTCAAAGAGCCACATGTGGTTCCCGAGCCATGGATTCCCTACCCCTGCTCTAGTGTCTGCTGCAAGAGCAGCTTTTAGAGGTCAGAGGAGTGAGGTTTACCTGCACAGCACTTCTCTAGCCTCTGTTACATGGGCAAATCGTGAGTACATTTTCTTTTTAGGGTGAACTATCCCTTTAATCATTTTACACTCTGATGTTCCCCTTTAAACATTCTGTTGACTACAAGTAACTCCGCAATGACATGTCAACTAGCAGTTAATAAAGTATTGGATTGCTGTCTGCTTAATAACTGCTAAGACAGGTATGAGAGTAAGCAGAGACGTATTTGCAAAATTACTTGTATTCAGCTGAATGCCTAAAGTGTGATCAAAATAAATTGCAAAAAATATATTAAAAGGAGGCGACATGGTGGCTCAGTGGTTAGCACTGTAGCCTCATAGCAAGAATGTCGCTGGTTTGAGTTTGAGCTGGGTCAGTTGGCATTTCTGTGTGGAGTTTGCATGTTCTCCCTGTGTTTGTCTGGGTTTCCCCACAATTGAATAAACTAAATTGTCCGTAGTGTGTGTGTGTGTGAATGAGTGTGTATGGATGTTTACCAGTACTGGGTTGCAGCTGGAAGGTTATCTGCTGTGTAAAACATGCTGGATAAGTTGGCGGTTCATTCTGCGACCCCTGATGAATAAAAGGACTAAGTTGAAAGAAAATGAATATTAAAAGGAATTGTTCAACCAAAAATTTAAATTTACTTCCTATATACTAACCCTCAAGTGGTTCCATACCTTCATGAGTTTTCTTTTTGTTGTTGAACAAAACTAATACTATGGAAGACAACGGTTCCTTTTTTGTTTTTCAAAAAACTTATATTGTGTTCAACAGAAGAAAGAAACTCAAACAAGTGTGTGACAAGTGAAAGGTGAGTAAACTGCTAGTTTGACACACAATGTGAAAAATGATGGGTTCCACACAATTCCTTCATGTTGTCCTAACACAAATCGATTACGTTAACTTACAGTAATTACAAATGTAAGTGGACTGAACATAAAACAATTAAAGTGTTCCAAGTAGTTTGAACCAGCATACTGTAAAACGTTTCACTTGGTTAAACTTACAAACTCAAGTACAAACTCAAGAGTTCACCAGCTGCCTTGAAACTGTCAACTCAACTTAGAGAGATTTTTTGTTTCAACTTCAGATGTTGCGTTTCACAATATATCTAATTAAAACTCAACATCTTAAGTTGAAACAAAGAATCTCTCTAAGTTGAGTTGACTCACACTCAGTTAAGTTTAAAAATCCGTAATTTTACAGTTTATTTCTGGCAGCTGGGGTGCTGGGAAAGAAAACATAAAATAGCATTGGTTAAATTACAGAAATATACTGTAAAATAATGGATATTAAATGACAGAAATTTACTAGAAAATAAATGTAAGGAAATTTCTGTAATTTAATATTCGTTATTTTACGGTATATTTCTGTAATTTAACCGATGTTATTTTATGTTTTAATTTTTTTTAATTACGGATTTTTGGTTACAGTGCAAGTGAAACATTTTACAGTGGCAACAGTCATTTATTTGTGTAGTTACAACATTACTTGTTGAAAGTAACACCTATATTAACTTATACTATAACCCTAACCTAATACTCTAATGAGAGTTAGTAGAGACACATATTTGCAAAGGAATTATAGTCAACAGAATGTCAAAAGTGGACCATGAAAATAGTCAAACCCGAACAATACCTTCAGTGACAAATGCAGATTTTTTTGTTCCTTAACATGTAAACAAATATCATCCGGATGCCACATGAAATGAGAGCAGATGCCAGCCTACTGCTTTGATTTTTAAGGATATGCTATTTTCTGTTTGAAAACCTTCAGTGGTAAGTGTTTGCTTCCAAAAAAAGACTCGTTCATTCAGACTGTTTCTCCGAGCTGCTCGGCCTCTACAGACTGAACCTGGGAGCTGTGACGTATCATAACCAACACAACATGGTCAAGTGCATCACTTCTGTGCCGGCCGGGTGTCCATTAAAAAGGCTCCTGTGTGAGTGTGACGGTAAACAGTAGCAGATGTACCATCTATTCAAATCTTTCAAATTGCCTGCAAATGACCCTCATTAGCTTACTGTGTAAGTGATTTAAAGCAACCACAATTTAACAAGACGTTAAGCATTCTCATCAGTTATGATCCTGATCGGGCCCTTTTTCTGGGTAATTAACTGCACGCCGCAGAGCTGTCATTTCAACGGGATACAAAAACACATTCGGATATGTGCAGAGACTAATATGGCCTTGCCTGACTAGATGAAACACTTCTGCCTCGCTTCTTCCTCGTGTATTCCCCAATGCCTTGAATCACGAATCTCTGATCAGGATGGAAGGTCGTTTCTTGGCTGAGAGCTTGTGAGAGTCTGTCAGTAATGCTAACTGAAAATAAGACATGTCTCATAGGCACGGGGAGAGGGGGAGACAGGGAGTGTCTGTTAACGTTCAGAATTTGTGGTAAGAGAAAAGAAGAATTAACAAATTGGATTAGAACCCAAACTGTGCCTTTTGCTAATGACGGGGATCCACATATATGGCAAACTTCATTCAATTATGCTTTCAGGAGAAGTATTTAATTAATGTTTTAAAATGATTGACCAGTTCTTTCAGTTTGTCATTATTTGTATAAGTGTTCTCGGCTCATAATTAGCCTTACTATTAAGCAGCCTGTTTGGTATTTCAGCTGAACTTAATCTGGTAAGTTAATGAAACACAAAGCTGATATCAAACTGATATCAAAAAGTTTTTATCCCCAAAAATTTTAACTTGTCCTCATGTGACATTTATGATAAACACTCTTGCCCTTAAAATGGTGTATACTGGTTTCAAGTGTCATATTTTCAAAAATTCATGTGTTTCCTGGCAGATGGCAAAATGTTGACATTAAAATTTGACTAAAGTTTATGAAAATATATTAATTTATTAATTTTAAATAAGAATATTAATATATTATATATTAATTATTTTAATATATATATATATATAATATATTTATTTTAAAATATATTAATTTATGTGTGTTCGAAACCAAAACACTGAGTGTTTCTGACTTACTATACAGTATATGTTCATTAAAATCAGGTTTTAATTTAATTTAACACCTCCAAACATCAAGATACACACAATTGACCCAGAAATTGGGATCTAGAGTGTACAATACTGTATTAGTTTTTAAACTTTTCTGGAAGAGGAATGATAAGCATATCAGTTTTGTTCTAAAAAAATAAAATTAAGATTTAATGCCACTGAATTTAATTCAGCTGCACTTTCAACGCAAACGATACTATTTTATATTAGCTATTTTTCTGTTTGAATGTTTCACAAAAACTGTTCCACAAGAACCGTTCACTGTACAATAACAATCGCACATACAACTGATATTCACCAAGTGTATATTGCTAAGGTGCAGTTCACCATGACCCCATGATTTCCACAAATATGTAAACTGACAATCTTCAGAGCTCAACTGGAGAAATAAAGCTTGGAAATACACGAGGATGTGTAGTACATAACATTCTGAGTAAAATACCCCATTAAACACGGTTTGTTCCACAGGACGAGAATCGTGCAGCTTGCTTCTCACACTCGGATAAAAAGGTTCTTAATTTTTTTCCTGAACTCTTTGCGCATCAGACAGTAGATAAGTGGGTTCAAGCAGCTGTTTGCGTGCGCCAGGCACACGGTCACCGGGAACACGTAGGTATGAACGATATAGTACGACTTATCCCAGTACACCGCGTTGAATTTCACCAGCACGCCCCAAAATGTGATGGCATGATTAGGCATCCAGCAGAGGAAGAATGACAGGACCACTATGGTGACGGACTTGGTGACTTGCGTGCGCCGTTTCGAGCTGTTCTTCATGCTCCGCTGCCGGATGAGCCTCAGCAGCAGCAGGTAACTGACGGACACGATCGCCATGGGCAAAACAAACGCGATGAGGATTTTCTGGACATGATAGACCGCCAGCCAGTACTGTCCGTCGGGAAAGCGCAATAAACAAAGTTTTTCGCCGGCCACGTTAGTGACTGAGGAGAAAATAGAGGTTGGCGCGGTGGCGACGGTGGCCAGAGCCCAGAGGATCACACTGACCCACCGGATCGAACAGCCGGTCTGCCTGCTGCGGTCCTTCAGAGCCGAGGCCACTGACCAGTAGCGCGTGATGCTCATCGCTGTCAGGAAGAAGACGCTCGCGTACATGTTCATCACGGTCACCGACAGAATGATCTTGCACATGGCGTCTCCAAACGGCCAGCTGAAATCCAGCGCCGTGTCCACTGCCCAGAAAGGCAAAGTCAACACAAACTGGAAATCCGTTACGGCCAAATTGAGGATGAAGAAGTTTATCTTGGATATGCGTCTCTCTTGCCTGACGCGGATGAAGAAGAACACCAAAAGGTTTCCAACCAGACCCACGACGCACACCACAGAGTAAGTGATGGAGATCAAGCACCTCAACACCGGACTCCCGTCTGCGGACACGTCGATGTCCTCCAGACTTTTGAAGCGCTCACGGTCACTGATTGATCGGTTTATTACACCACTTTGATTACTGTCTGCCATCATATCCTGCGACTTTACAACTTCGGCGTTTCCCATGTCCTTACGCGCACTTAAATCTTCATCCTACTCAACTGTTGTTTATTCGGCTAATTTAGATGTTTCGTTTTAGGCGTTTTAACCGATAAATCATCGTACTCACCCTTTATGGCTACAATCAAGTTCATAGTGTTGATAGCATTGAGCAGAATGCGGCGCGCTCTACAATTTATGTCGGGCGCTTTTTAAATGTCTCCTCCCACCGAGAGCAGCGATTCGTCACAGAATAAACGCACTGTAGGCTATACAAACACCTTTTCTGCACGTCGTAACGATATACAATAACTTCCCTTAAGAAAATTAACCATGTTTTTTTCTACACTAAGTTTTATTAAACCAACGTGGTAATACAAACGGCAGTCAGGATATTCTAACAACAACAACAAAACATGCTTACTAGGCTACTTTTGGATCATTTTCGTAAGGGAGACATTAACGAAAGCATGAATAACAGTTATAACTGAGTTTATCAAGACTAATGCAATTTTAAATGTACTCTTAGCTCTTGGAAAATAAAATTATGCAATATTCTGCATAGTTTACATGTTTTGCCGTTTCATATGTTGGTGAATATGCAGGCTTTAAATGGCAATAACATATTAGAATTTAATAATCACGATTAAACAGTGATATCAATATACTTTGCTTAAGGCAATTTTCCCAGAGATGGGTTGCGGCTGGAAGGGCATCCGCTGCGTAAAACAAATGCTGGATAAGTTGGTGGTTCATTCCTCTGTGGCGACCCCGGATTAATAAAGGGAATAAGCCGACAAGAAAATGAATGAATTAATGAATAAGGTAATATAGTCTGCATTGCAATAAAGCAGGTGGATCCTGTGCTCTGGCTGAGTTTTTACTGCCATCTGCTGTTCACATGTGTATATACAGCCTTAGTACATTAATACAGCTTGATGCAGAGGGATAAATACTTGAGCACCACTACAGAAGAGAACGGAAGGATTCACAGAAATGCATTCGCTCCATAGCAGGGTTTATTTTAAAGGCATTAAAGATTTGAATATGTTCAGGGCAATCGAGACATTCTAGGTTATGAGAAGCAACCACTTTAGCTATCCCACATTTTAGAGGTTATGAGAGTTGGATGGTTGCGTGTGGGTTGTATCATTCATAAAAAGCAATCTAGAAGATAGAAAAGAGCTTTTAAAAGCATATATACAATAAAGAGGTGTTTGAAATCTTCTTAAATCTCCCTGCGAGAGTTGAAAATGGGTTAGCGTTTGTTGCCCCAGATACGGTTGCTGCTGAAATATGAACAGGCACCAGGTTAGTTCTCAATTTAGAATCTTCACCTTTTCCACAGATTGATTCAGGCTCGTCTGACCTTTATCGCAGAACAGAACGCCATTCAGCTCAAACGCCTCATGTCTGACTGTCTTACAGCACTTACTTCCCAGTCAGCAGGTTAAAGTAGCTGAGCTTTTCATAAAGGACCAACGAGAGGCAAAAAGTTAACTCAATGCATTTTATTACATCTAAATGTCTCTACATAAACATGTAACATTCAATAAGTAAACAATTTCTTTCAATGCATGTAATAAATATTTTTTTTTCACTTAGTACTTTATACAAACTGACATTGGTCTACTGTACAATATGTCTTCCACATCTTAAAAATCTTCTTTTTTTTTTCCTTTTCTTAAAACATGCCACACAGACACAGAGTGGATGAAGTTTAAGGCAGTGAGCATAGATGTCAGCTTACTGAAATGGAAAACAAAATAAAACATGGACTTTGACACCGAGTCCACTCATAGCACAGTTCTGCATCTAAAAATATATAAATTAGTCTGTTGTGAAGTTGCGACTTTAACACATGAATGCACATCACTGGAACAACCAAGTTTGCACAATGTGGTCAAGAACAAAACCATGCATACGCTCTTTCTCACACACATTCAAACACACACACACAGCTTATCCCTTTATCAGTTATATCTGAAATGAGCAAATGAACGAAAACCTGTTTTCTGTTTGTCATTGAACCTTGCATGTATAACAAACCTTGTCAGACACATACGAGACAAAAACATTGAACCAAACGTACTGGTTTACTTGTTAAAAAGAGGGAATTATTAACACTGCTAGAGATCTAACAAGTAGTCGATTTGGTAACAATGATTTTGTATTTTCGTCTCAATCATTTCCTCTCTTTAATTACTTAACCAATTCCAATCTTAAAAGCCGAGAGACAAAATCAAGTGATAAACATCTAATACTTTCAGAGGAAATGTAGGTTAAAAGGAGGTTTAGAGGGCAAAGGAAACAGAGTGAAACTCTGCAGTCTATCAAACAGCACAAAATGCGATCGCTAGATTCTGTCACACGCAATTAGCCCGGTCCCAAACCCAATCAGGCTCTGAAAAGAGGTCTGGTCAACACATTGAGAGAGCCACGCTGGCAAACACAGACACACACACACACACACACACGCACTGATAAAATAGCCTGTGTCAAATAAATACATATTTAAAAAAAAGATTTCAGCTTTTCCTAATTGTACTTTTTCCATTTAGCTTTTGAATACTTCTGTTTCGACTCTCTTTAATATGGTTTTTTCCTGTTAATCCCCCGCAACACTTAAAAGAACAGCCATTGGATTATTTGTTCAGAAACACTGAGTCTGGAGATAAGAGCTCCAAAACAGTTAAACACAGGCTAAAATAACATCTCCAGTCTTTCGCACGCAAATAAACACACTCACACAAGGCACACGTGACTGAATGGTAGAAACAAGTGGCTTTAGGACAGTTTTCCCACACTGTACCGATCACAGATGATGTAATAGATGACAACAACCTCTGTGAGCAAGTTCAAGACGCCCACCAAACCCAAAGAAACCTGACCATCTACGCCATAGCCGAACCTCCCGACGAATCATTCCTTCAGAGGAAATCACGACAGCAAGGACGGAAAGAAGAAAGAAAGAATGAACAATCAAGCATAGTAGCCACAACGAAAGATTAAATCCTTACTTTCTACACAAGCTGTACGTTTAAGTTCACTGAACTCACAATCTCTCACTCTAGAAACTTCAACACTGAACGCAGTGTTCTTTTGGCATCGAGCAAGAAAAATACGGATGCAAAATCGTTCGAAGAATTACATACTCTTAAAAACAGTCATGGATTACATTTCACACAAGAATCATGAGGTCAGATATTGGCAATCCATAACAATGCATCTACTTCCAGTTGTCAACCTGAAGGTGAAGGAATGCTTTGTAACTGCCCACCAACACAAACACAAACTGATAATTCACTCAAAAAGGAAGCTCCAGTCATCATTCATGAAGTGTTCACACTTGTAGGTTTGGTTAGATTAAGACAAACTCTAGTGTGATTGATTGTTTTACTGTGGAGTATGTGTGAATGCTGTCATTTTAACTGCTGTTCGCCAACTAAAAGTACTGAGACCGCTGAAAAAGTGGGCTTTCTAATGAACACATTGGTTCAATTCAACTGAAATATGAACAACACGATCAAAGAAACTAAACAAACAAGATCTGAACGCTCAAGAATTTCTGTTCTTATTTCTCTCATCATCATCATCTCAATTATTTTGCCATCACAGATTAAAAAAGGCATCAGGCGTGTTTCTTTTTGGAGATCATTGTTTGTGTGCAACAGACCAATTCCTCCTGCATTTTGCCTATGGATATTTTGCAAGCACTTCACAAGTTCTCGGCTGATATAGCATATAATGCTATGCTTTTTAGCTTTTATTTAACTTCTTTCGCAACATATACAGATATATTTTTGGTTGTTGTTTGTTTTGTATATTAAGGTTCAGTGTTTTTAAAACAAAGTGACTCAATAAGCAAACCAGCACTAAACATAAGACTTTGGTCCAGGCCAAACCAACTAACAAGCGAACCAAACTACAAATGTGAACACACACTTACCCACCCTCATATCATTCCAAACCTGACTCTCATTTATAAAACGAAAGAGAAGCTAACGAAAGTTTCAGGGGGAGTTTCCTCCTCCTTTCATTAGAGATAACACTGAAAAAGTCTTCTTTTGGGTTCTGCACAATAAGGTTTGGAACAACAACAGGTTAATAAAATGATGACAGAAGTGCCATGTTTGGGTGAACCATCCATTAAAGTATTACATAAACTAATCTGCAACTTTAGGGGACGTGTGATACGGATTGGCAGAGACACGTCAAGTTTTGCTGGAAACAGAAAAGAGCCAGGAGTCCGTCAGACGGTCCGTTCGCAGCCTTGTGGAATCATTAAAAAATGTAGATCATTATAGAATATGGTGGGTAAAGATATAAAAAGTGTTCATATTACATTAAAGGGCAGAGACGGAGCTGTGAGGGAAAAACAGCATCAGATAAAACCCAAAGTAACTTAGCAAGCTGAGAAGGAGAGGAAAAAAACTCTTTCAAGTTTACATGTACATTAGATAGCTAGATAGATAGGTATATACAAAAGTGAAACGAAAAATATATTTGTTCTCTGTACACGGCAACGATTATCATCGTTTAGAAAAACACCCTTCAGTCATCCTGTGAGTCCTGCTGCCTTCCCAATGTGCGGAAGTCTCTTCAGTCCGTTTGCTGTGCAAGGATTGGGCCCTGGGTCAGTCTAGTGAGATGACGTCTGGGATGGAGCCGTAGATGGTGGATGTGGGGGCTGAATCTGAGGTGGAACGCGGGCCGGGCGGGTGTCCCAGGCTTTCTCTCAGGCTGCTGGAGGACACCAGGCTGTTGCCGGTGCTGCCGCCGTTCATGTTGATGGGAGGGAGGCTGCTGTTTACTGGGGTGGAGGGAGGATCCAGGAAGAGCTGAGACGAGCCATACGGGAGGAATCGACTCAGGAGGAGGTCGTGATCTTCAGATGCTGATGCAGCCGCTGCCATCACCATGTTGTAGTGCTGGAGACAGAGCGATCAAGAAGACGACAGCTTAATGTGGTTTAATGGTCGACCAGAGCAGACCGATAAACACTTGAAAAGTAAATTGTGTTACCTGATGATTTTCCCCTTGTAAAAAAGGAAAGAAGTTGAGATCTGAAAAAGGTAACAGAGACAAATGAGCACAAATATATTATTTGTTTGATTGTTTTTTGTTCTGTTCTGTTCTGTTCTGTTCTGTTCTGCTCTGTTTTGTTTTGTTTTGTTTTGTTTTGTTTTGTTTTGTTTTGTTCTTTTCTGTTCTGTTCTGTTCTTTCTTTCTTTCTTTCTTTCTTTCTTTCTTTCTTTCTTTCTTTCATTCATTCAGGGACAATGTACAACATTACCTGTTGTGTCAGAGTTAGCTATAAAGTTAATTTATGCTTAATTGTTAAAAGTTTTCTACATTAAAGTCAGCATGAAATGAGGGTTGCCATCGTCTTTTCTTCTGATGTATTTTTGCATGAAATGACTCTAAATACTTATAAAAAAATTAATTAATTATAAAAAGTTGAAACTAGACATTTGTCTAGTCTTTGTAATCCTAAATAGACAGTATGTAATATCCACTGCTAGAGTACTTAAAACAGACTTGACCATGTGAGTTGTGGTCTTTAGATCCTATAGGATTCCTATGGGCAGAAATCATGTTCTTAGATGGGTTAAAACCTTTTTTAGCTCAATATCCCTAACCTTCTGAAAAAGCAAAATCTCCCCATCAAAAAGTACTGACAGAAAAATAAAGCTCCATCTTTATTTGCTTTTTGAGTATGCACTAAGCACTAGTTTAACCTACTTTGAATTTTCGTAATTCATGCAAACAAGATAATCTGTGACAATACACCTGAATGAGATTTGGAGAGGGTGAAAATTTGGATGACAATGCACTGTGAGATTAGTAGTTGAATTAAAAAAAAGATTGGTCAAATACTTTTCAATTATACTTCTGCAGGTAATACATTAGTATTTTATAAATGACCTGAAACAAATTTCCTATAATAAAAAATATTATTAATCATAATAATAACTACACAACAGTAATAAATATACTAAAACATTATCATATAATTCAGCAATTGTAAATGTATTTGGTTGTCACAATGTTATAAAAAGGCAAACTGCAACTAGCAGCTGGATATTCTTGCGGGAGCTTAGAGCTGAACACACATTTCTTGAGCTGAGAGGTGCCTTTTTAAAGCGATTTTGTGTGTTCCTTATGCCTTTTTTTTCTTGCGGTTTGAACAAAAAAAGTTGGGATGTACTTGTTGCGCTGCATGCATGTGGTGCACCTGAAAAACGCAAGCATGTCATGTGCACGTTGCTGCCATTTGCATGGGAAGCAACATGTCACCATTTCAAATAATGATGCAAATAAATAAATGAGAAATGAAAGCATGTAATATGTGAACAAGAACAACCCCTATCTACTTTTGGGCTCGCGCCTCGAGGGTTGCGGGATGTCATATGAAGGGCTGTATATTGACGTTGTGGCAGTTAACACAGCAGTTGGATCAAGAAAAATAAAGTGAGATAGGCCTACATCATGCATTTCTGGTACTTACTCTTCTGCCAATTTAAGGTGAGTGATAAAGATCTACTAGTTGATTGCAATCGATAGGTTGGTGTAGGGCTGGGCGATATCGCAAAAAAATATATATATATCACACTATCATGTTTCATATCATTCAGTATCAATAATTATTGAATTTTTTTGCAGTACATTTAGGAATATTAGGATTTTTTTATTTACTTAACCACTTTATTTTAATAACATGACTAAGGCAAATAGTTTTTATAGTCAAAAAGAAAAAAATATCTTATCTCTTTATAATAAAATAAATATAAAATAAATATGAGTGTTAAATGCAAGTGTTAAACTTGATAAATAAAATGTTACAATGTGTGTGCAATGATAAAGTGTGAATGCTGAACAATCAAAGCAAACTGTAAGGCAGATCAACATCTGTAAGGTGTCAATAATAATGATACAGTAAACCTCAAACTGCGTTATCAAAACAAATTATGATAGTCAAATCTGAGCTTTAAAGTAAAGGAAGGAACTAACCATCATTATTCAAATACATGCTGCAACATTACAAATTGTGAACTTGATTGAATATTACACCCCTATGCTAAAAGCTCTTTCAGATGAGGTGCTACTGGTTGGAATGCACATGAAAAGAAACCAAAAAGCCACTTTGGCAACATCCTTACATCCTTTTTTATTTACAACGACCATCAACCGTTTTCTCTGAGGATGACAAAAGGATAAAGCATTGCTCCGATGCAAGTTTAATTAGAAAAGTAAGAAGCACGTCAGTGTTTGAGTGTGCTGTGTTTTTCTGAGGAAATTAGTCTGCCGTTATTACTGAAATGTGTATATTCCATACTAAGTTAGAAACAGATTGGTTATTTCTACTTACATGAATCACAGTGTGCTTGCGGCATTTGAAAAAGTTCAGATGTTTTTCAACTAGGTGTACCCGGAATATGTGCATGCATCATGTGTACATCGCTTGCACACCATGTGCGTGTTGCTCGCATGTGCATGTCGTGCCAGTTGCACGCCTCTATTGGAAATGACAAACTTACACGCTAAATTCATTGGCATTCCTTCCAAGGCAAGCGCTCAGTAGCCACATTTTAATAAAACTATAGCCTTCATACCGAACTTTTTTATCGTTACTGACAATGGTGTTCGGCCACTAAATATCGATACCGATTTTATCGGCCAGCCCTAGGTTGATGACCACTTAGCTAACGTATTAAGTAGACAGAAAACAGTCTAAGCAAAAACAAAAGCATGGAAGCAATTCCTGATGAGAGACCAACGAGACAAAGCATCTTTGGTGTTTCCATGTTTTAGTCAATGGTGTATGACGTGGGATATCAACTTGCCCTACATTCTGCTTATTTCTCTGGATTTGAATATTCTTCGAAACATTTAGCATAACGTAACAAAACGGTCCCACTTTATATTAAGTGGCTTTAACTAATATGTACTTACACTATGATTAACAACTAGTTATGATGTACTTATTGTGTAAATGATGATTATGATTGATTAAATACATGCATGTAATTACATCTGTAATTAATTTCTGTAATTACATCTGTAATTAATTTCTGTAATTACATTTATAATTACACCGTTGACCCTCCCTTACACCTTATCCTACTCCTAAACCCACCCATACCATCAAACCTGTCTCTAACCCAACCCAACCCTAGAAGTGTTCTGCTATACATTATGAACACAGTTAGTACATTATGCTTGTATTCAGATGCAAGTTCATAGTAGTTACGCCCACTTAATATAAAGTAGGACCAACAAAGCTAGTGGTTCCTGGATATCTTGAATCAATCAAAAAGTTTGCTTCTGCTCTGCATTGGTGGTCCTTCTCTGATGACATCAGTTTGACAGCTTGGACAAAACAGCCTTAATTACTCCCCTCTAACTGTTAGTTTGCATTGAGACACAGATGGCGAGGGGGTGCAGTAAAATAAAAGCATTTGGTAGCAACTTTCAGTTCCCACAGACTTGAAAGCAGCTGCTAATGATAGTGTCTGTGTGTGTGTGTGTACCTGACAGGTCAGTGGGTGTAGAGTAGTAGTGGCGGTAGTCCTGAATGAGGGGAGGAGGTGGGGGAATGTAACTGGTGTCCACCTGAGGCATACTGGGAGTTCGACTCACTGGAGACGGTTGTCTATGGAGATTTAGCACTCTGCCAACACATGCCAACAAACAAACATGAGTAGAGCATTCAGACCCTTAGAATGTTATTTGTGTGGCTAAAAATGATCGTGTACCCATTATCCATCTGAGGAGACATGCTGGACAGTGATGGGCAGCTCTTCTTCTGGAGAGGTTCTTCATCCTCCTCCTCTTCAGATGAGCTGTCCAGAGTCAAATCGATCACCTCCACCTTTTTGCTGTTTCCTCCTCCACTGTTGCCATTTGTTTGAGAATTCTGCTCCAATACGCTTGTACGACACCCACCTGATTACACACAAACAAACACACACACACACACACACACACACACACGGAGAGACATAAACACACACAGCGGGTTGTAAATAAAATTGTTTCAGGATGCATGCTCAGTTTATATAAGAATGTGTGATGAAATGTGCGATGACATTTCTCAGGGGGAGGTTTAAAGGGATAGTTCACCCCAAAATGAAAATTAATCTCACCATTTACTCACACTAAAGTAGTTCGGAACTTTTATGAATTTCTTCTTTTGAACACAAAACAAGATATTGTGAGGAATATTGGAAATAAACGGCCATATTAAGAACAAAAAATTAGATTAGATTAGATTCAACTTTATTGTCATTACACATGTACAAGAACAAAGCAACGAAATGCAGTTTAGGTCTAACCAGGAGTGCAATAGCAGCATGTGCAGAATACAGGTATAATTTATAAGGTGCAGTTATAGAAAAACTATGGCGATATTTACAGATGGATGTACTATGAACATTATATACAGGTTGCCTTAGTTATGAGCCCAGATTTACAATAAATGATTATACGTACAGGTTGATATTAATAATTAGAAGTGTGCAGATAGATAAACAATTACAAATATATGTACAGTCTGTGTGTACATAATTACAAATGTATATGCCCAGTGGGTATGTACAGCTCAAATAAGTGAATCAGTGCAATGAATATGTGCGATTTTTAAAATGTGCAAATGTTCAATAGTGGTGTGATTGTGAGGAGAATATGTTATGAGGAGAGTGGGGGGTGTATGTGGGGGTCAAAAGAGTGACCAATGGCTGTTTCTTATTCTTCAGCATATCTTCCTGTGTGATCAGCAGAAGAATGAAACTCAAATAGGTCAGGAACTGGTGGACTATTAGTCAATGATGGCGGAATTTTAATCTTTGGCAGAACTATAACTTTAATGGCACTTTCATTGTTTAGACACAAACAGAAGGGAATTTCTTTGAAGTATTTACAGTGACACTTTTGATTATCTGAATATATTCCTCCTAAAAAGATATTTACTTGTATAATAAAATACTTACATGTAATATATACTTACATATAATAAATATGTAAAATACTTACATATAATATATACTTAATTTACTTATATAATAAAATACGTACATTTGGAAGGAGTCAGAAATAAACATGACCCTATTAACATTTTTACTAAAGTTCCCTGGACAGCAACACTCAGCTACTTACTTGTAAGTAAATAATTAAATTAAAAACAATTTTACAATGAAAACTGCTGACCATTTTGTTTGACTTTACTCATTAAAATTCAAAGCCATTCAAAACAGTCATCACCTTTTAATTAAGGGTTTTAAAAGGCCTTTGACCAATTCTTAATCTTTAAAAATGAACTCAGAAATCAGCATTTAGGTCCAATCCCAATTCTACCTCTTAGCCCTTCCCTTTACCCCTCGTTTTGCACTTTCACATAAAGGGGTAGGGGTGTCCTAATTGTCTTCAGCGCGAAGGCGTAGGGTTAAAGGGAAGAGAGATTTTTCAGGACCATACTCAAAACCAATGAGTACAAATATTTCCCAGAATACACCAGCTACAATAATATAATTATATATTCATAACCGTATTTCTGTTTTACCATCATGCTTAAAAAATACACACAAAAAAAGAAATCACAATCTATAATCCATAATAATAAGTCCTGTATAGTAGTCCCATAACACTCGAATACCCTTCAGAAAAGTCCAGTGGCTGGGAATGACCTTTTTACAGTGTCTCGTATGCTGTTAATGTACTTTTCGTATAGATGAATATGGCCACAGTGCAAATGCACAGTACAGTTATGATCTTATTGCCATATTATATGGTTATGACAACATAATATATGCCTTCAGTGATTTCCTGAAGATAAATAACAAAAAAACAACGCAACTGGAATAACTACAGCTGTCATGATTGTCAATCTCATATAAAGTACGAGCTCGCGATGACATATGATGACGTATGCACATGTTGTAGTGCTGTCACATTTCTTAATTTGAAGCCCTTCCCCTTCACACTCTGTTTCAAGGGCCAAGGGGAAGGGTTAGGGATTAAAAAATTGAATTGGGCCTAAATGAGACTTACCGTCGATGCCATTGTATGAAGCAGACACCTCCTGCACTTCCTTTTTCGACCTCATGGGGGCCCAGCTGCCATCTTCCTTGAACTGAATCTCATCACAATCTAAACAGCTGTTCAGAATCTCCATAAACAACCTAAGCACGGGCAGAGAAATGGTTTGGAAAAAGAAAAAAATGAGAGGGAAAAAAAGACAATGAAGAGGTCTGAGAAAAAATAAAAGGTTAAAACAGGAATCAAACACTCTCTTATTACACCAGGGGAGAAATATTGTGTTTTTAAATATATTATCATTAAAATGTTTAGAAATTTGATATTTATCATATTTGAATTTTGATCATATTAGATATTGATTGTATCAGGTCATTTTATAGCATGTTTCTACATAATAAATAGCATAAATGCTTGTGTGCTTTGTCCTTGTTAACTACTGAATTTCAGTTGTGGTTTTATTCTGCATACCCGTCGATAATGAGATGTTCATAGGGTGCTTTTTTGTCACAGACAGGACACACCCATGTGGGCTTCTTTTCATTCATCTGGATGTAGAGTGTGGCATCAAAACACTGCAGGTGTGAACACGTCAACGCTCGGCATGGAATCATTAGCCGCATCTTTCCCAGCTGCAAAACACAGGCAAAAGAACAGACAATCATGCAGGAATTAACACTCAGACTACTCACATGGGGGGAAAAGAATCCAGGTAAAACACACACACAAAGAGAGAGTGAGTGAGAGAGAAAGAGAGAGAGAGAGAGAGAGACATGTAGGTTTGGAGATACACCAAAGAACGAAAAGAACAAATGAGAAACATGACCAAAACCTATATAATCATTGCAATTAAACAGTCGACATTGAACAGAGTAACTGTTTCAGACAGATTTATGAGTCTGTTTATATATAGAACATTCTGAATGTGATTCATATTTAGTTTTAAATCAAAAACATCAGTCCTAGCGTTTTGTAATCTTTAACTACACTGAAACATTAGAATCCTAAACAATAACATAAGTTTTGGTTTTCAAAAGGTCTTCTGTAGCCATTCGAAACAAATCAATTGTGACTAAAAAACCTTGATGATCATTTTGTTAGATTTTTTTAGAATCAGTTAGTCCTTTGCCTTATATTTATGTACAAAAACATACAGTACATTGACTGTTTGATAAATAAGATGCTTACCGGACATAATAACGAAACTCTTAAACTGGTGGTTGCTATTTCGCTGTCAGGATCTGCCGTTAGTTTTTCCTTTACTGCAGTACAGGAGAAAACACACACACATTAGCTACACAAAACACACAAAGATTTTCTTTTACAACTGCAATGCTATTAATACATGTTTGTGAGTATTCAAACAACTGGACGTATGAAATTACAGTACACTTAATAAACAACTTAATAAAGGACCGAACACTTTATAGCATTCATACCTAAACTACCATTCAGAAAGTTGAGATTGTTATAGTCTTCATTTCATATTCATTGAAAAAAGAAATGCATCAACGTTTCCACAAAATATTAACCCTTCTTTACTGTTCAAATTGACTACCCTTTCATTATGTTGGTGGCAGTTTTTGCCCCACTGACTTCCATTATAACCACATTTTGTGATTGACACTATATAATCATGCATTTTTGATTGTTGGCGGTTTTCTGTAATTTTTATGTTGATAATTTTTATGTTGATAATCAGTTGATACCATTAACCATTAGATAGGCCTGTGCAAAAACGAGTTCTATGGAGTATAAAAGCAAATTACATTGTGTGTGCATTAATACACCTTCTTATGTTAACTATGTTCTGAAAGCCAAAATAAGATTTGTCACCAAAAATCATTCCATTTGCTGAAACACAGAGAAAATTGTGGCCAAATTGTTACTCAGTCACGCCAGAGTGGATGAAAACATCCCCAACAGCCCAAAAGGGTTAAGCAGCACAACTGCTTTCAAGATTGATAATAATAATAATAAGAGTTTCTTGAGAAGCAAATCAGCATGTTATATACATGCAACATTGAAAAATTTCAATGAACAGGAACAAATTATAATACTGTATTTTTATTATTATTTGTATTATTATTTTTGGCCATATTTTGGTCATTTTTTTATGATAGTAAAATATATATTGATAGGAAGGAAGAGGGTGGGATTGGGAATTCCACAAGTCTGCAGTGCAGTTGCACTATATATCAGCACACTGACCTATAATGATGTTTTTTTAAGATTAAAATGTTTTTTTGATAGCATAAAAAGATTATTCTTACCGAACCCAAACTTTCAAACAACAGTGTCTGGTAAATTTATTTCATGGGTTAGTGATGGACAAATTATAACATTCATAAGCACCATCTTTAAGAGGCACACTTATTATACTTTAGAAGCATTCAAATGGCCTTATTTATGATTGTCAAATCATGTGAATAAATGTTTGTACTTCAGAATTTGTTCGAGCCGCCTGAGGCTGGTGTGCTGTAGCTTGTTTACAACAAGGGCATCAGGGCGTTCTTTCAGCATTAACAAGCCTCTTCAGACAGTTTATGGGTTGCTGCATAAAATCTGAAAGTATCACGCAAAGTTTGAAGGGCAGACAAGAACAAAGAGCAAGCTGTGTAAAGCAGACAGACCTGTGATGTTCATTTCTGCCATTGATTAGATCAATCCTAGACGAACTCACTTCTATCACATTATACTCTACTGACTAAAAGATTCTGCCACTAATTTAAGTCTTGATAGGTTTAAGAAAATTATTATTGATTGCAGTTCATGGAAAACAATTTTTAAGGCTTTCAGCTGGATAAAATAAGATGCCAGCAACTTATTAAGCCACAGTCTATTTTAGTTTTTTATTTGAAGAAGGTACAAGGCTAATTCTGTCTGAATAAAATTAGCCCTAAACCACTTTGGCAAAAAAAAAAAAAATAATAATAATAATAATTAAATGCCAGATTAGATTAGACTAAACGAAATTTTAACAAAGCTATTAGCAATGTGTTCTCAATTTAAACACAGGGGCTTCAAAATTAACATCTGAGTTTAAATCTAAATACAAAAACCTTTGCAAGTAATAGGAAACACAGAAGTCAGGAAGTCCGTAATATTTTTGTCATGCTCATAAAGTCGACATTTATTTGATCATAAGTTAAAACTTACATTTTGAATAGTAATTACAATTTAAAATTACAGTACTTTATCATTTATTTAGCAACTTTTTAGCTAAGGCAACATTTTTAGATAATTGTAATATGCTGTTTAGTGTTCTATAACAGTTAAAACACTTTTTTCTTTTTTAATTTTTCTTTGGAAACAGAAATGCATTTTTTTCAGGATGCTATGATGAATAAAACGTTCAAACATTTTTGTATGTAAAAGCATAAAAATCTGCTATTCTAAAACCTCAATTGAAATCCCTTAATACAGTGGTTCTCAAACTTTTTTCACCAGGTACCACCTCGGGAAAAAATTGTCTCTCCAAGTACCACCATATGACCGTTAATGAAATACAGTAGCGTAGTAGGCATAATTAAGCAGCAACAGCACTGTACAGTTCAAAAACGAGGCAGATAGTTTAAAAATGCATATTTACATATTAAAAATATGTATTATTGTCAGCCACTTTAAACATTATAAATAGTTTAAACATTAACTGTGCTTGCAGACAAAAAAAAATTTACAGTTTAAATTAAAAAGAGTTTTTAGAAGTTAGTTTAAAAAGGCACTGTTCTTAAAGTAAAAAAAAGAAAACTGCTGCAGGAGCCTATTCATCTAAACCTAGAAATGTTGCTTGGACCAGATGAATAATGGCTGTTACATAAATATATATACACTTTTTAATACATTTTGAGATATATTTTGTATGTACAGATTACATATTTGTATATCTTTGATATCTAAACATTAACTTGTATTTTGATATGATTTGGAATTACATATTTAAATTAGAAATTAGATCTGCTTACTGCTCGTCATTTACAGTAGGCCTGTGTGTGTCAGAAAAGCGAGTGATTAAATGCATATATACAGTGCTTGACCAATTCATACGTGCAGTATTTCCGTGATTTGGTGCGAATGAGATCACATGAGATTCGCGTTAACCGCACATTGACCACTGTTTCCAAGCAGACTCGGGTACAGTTCGCAGTCCCTCCGTCTGTGCACGCAGAGAGTAACTTAAATTATATTCTACCTCTAAGCTTCAAGTATGGAAAAGTTACTTGAGTCTGTTCTGTGTCTCGCACGATTTGAATCACATCCGAATTAATTTGCTTAACTCTGATTAAACAAACTAAACCGAAAGCCACGCTGCTTTACAAACAAATAATATTATATATCGAAAGCGCGCATTATTTTACACAAACTACGAGCACTCATTTAAACACGTTTGTAATAATTATTTTACCAATGATGCAGCATGGGGAACTTCCTGAATTTTGCAGGACTAGTCTGCAGAAGGGCTTCTCTGGCGCGCGTGTGTCTGCTCCGCACCGCACACACTGGAAGCGCCGCGCGCCTCGTCCTCATCCTCAGCGCCAAACAGATTTTTTAACATCTGATGACGCGATGCACTAAAGTAAACATTTTGGCACAACGGTGTAATCATACGCTTAAGGAAACAGCCAATGCTATCTGATGTGCGTGTTATCGGACGCGTCAAAGGGTTAAAAAAAAGTGTTCATTTTAATATTTTATTATTCAGCGACTCTTCCCCGTACCACTAGAGGAAAGCCTGCGTACCACAAGTGGTACGCGTACCACAGTTTGAGAACCACTGCCTTAATAAATGCAAGGAATACAAGGTGCGTGTGCGACGAACAACTGTAAAAGTCCAAAAAACAAAAAATTAGATAATGACATGAATTGTATGTGTGAACTTTTTATACAGATACAGTTAGGGGATATTTTCGCTCGACCAACATTAAACATTAAAATAGCGTTACGCAGAAAAAACGTTTATGTCCACTAAGAAGAACGGAGATGCCGCTTGCTGTCATGTCCGCTTCAGACATTAAAAGGCAAATCCTCTGTGTAATAAGGACAGAGTAAGGAAGGCTTTGAGGGATGCTGGGAAACCATATTTAAATCAAAGAGGAGAACAAAAACCAGGGAAGAATCCACATAAAGAGGTGAGTGAAAGAAATGTATATGTGATCTCTCTTTCTCTCTCTCTCTAGATGTGCAGAGGAGTGCTAAACAGCACAAAAACAGTTAACCTATCAAAATAAACCACATATCATATATAATAATAAAGCTGTATTATGCATATTTCCCGCCAGTCCTGCGTAAACTATGGCAAGCAGAGTTTATTTGTTTATATATTCATTTATATCATGGGATTGTGGAGCACAAGAACAGTTTGAAGTAGTATATACACAGTTAATAACTAAATAAACGACAATATTTAGCTATGATGAATGTCTGCATTATATGTATTTATTGTTGTATTTATTTGATATTTATTGTTAAGGATTGATAGTTATTGCCTGTAATAGACTTAAGGTCTATGTTAGTACATCGTTCGTACTGTATTTTCTGATTTTAAATAATAATGATATTAATAAACTTGGGGAAAAAAAGCTAAATATTAACCTGACGTTTCTGTTACTGTAGTTTATGTAAAACTACGATAAAAGAATCAGATCCTTAGTGCTTTAAAGTGATCAGATGAATTGGAGTAATACTGTTATTCTACACTAACTGAACATACAGCATGCTGTTCTTTCACATTTGAGAAATATAAATCAAAATAACTTTAGATTTTTATTACTGACACTGAAGAACGTGATCTTCTTAGGATTGAGAAGCTTTTGTTGTGTATCTTCAAGTAAAATAAAATGTATGATATAATGTTCACAATTCAAACGAAAAAAAATTATTACTCAAAATTTGAAAATGTGGACCACAATAATGAAAGATTGAGAATGAGTCAGCTTACTGAGCGCTCTGGAGTGATCTGGGTTTCTGATGCCTTTAGCCCGTAACCTCTGCAACAGCATTGTAGATGACAGCTGTTTGACCAGGTACACAGCCATAGAGTAACTCTGAGAAAACAGCAGATACTTTACTACACACACTGACGGCTTACACTAAAACAGTATCCAATGTTCATATATTTTTATACAAGCATGTAACATGTAGAATAATTTGTTATCCATATCATCACAATGAGACAATGCTACAATACTAGAACTAATATAGAACACAGAGCAGGAAAACCTACTGCAGAGATAAAGCTTCTTTTAGGCATCATTTATTTATATTTTCAGGTCAGATCTTACATCATCCTTTTATCAGTGCCATATGAGCAGCTTCTATAATAAAGAGCCTTTCAGATTCAGTGAGAAGGTACAGCTCATATAATTTTCAAGACTCCTGTGCAAGAGTGAAAAATTTAAGGAATCTACCACAGAGAGAACTGGGATTGCTTATTGCTTGCCGAGGCAAGTTATACGATAATAAATGACATCATTCATGAAGCAGAATATCATATGTAGGAGCAGAGATGTTTAATGAGCATCTGTGGCACAAATGAATGAACTCCTGTGTGTCTACAGTTAAGTTGATTTGTCTTAATATGAGTTAAATTGTAATGGACAATAAAATTTTCCCCTTAAAATGTATTTCCTAAACATCAAAGATAAATGAGCACTCATAAAAATTGCAGTATTTCATTTAATAAATTAATATGCAGAGAAAAAATGTTTAGCGCATAGCACGACACAGAACTGAGAAAGTATTTCAGCTATTAAAACACATGATAAATGTTTCGGTTTGATGTTATTTGTTATTTTTTACATTGACCCTGTATACATGAAATATTTTATTCAAATGTTCTCATCATTTAGAAAACTTTTTTTAACCAAACTGGCTAAAATACAGTATACCCCAATATAGATAAAACATGCGATTGTTGCAACTCATGCAAAGCAGACCTAACCCATATGTTCTGGTCATGTGATAAACTGAGGCGATTTTAGACTTCAATATTTGAGATTTTAAACTCAGCATTCAATTTAACAATTCAACCTAATCCGGTAATGGCTTTGTTTGGAGTATCAAATGAGGACATGCATTTAACCAAAGAAATAGAAAATGCCTTTGCCTTTGTAACATTAATAGCCAGAAGAAGATGTCTTATAGAGTGGAAATCACCAATGCCACCTAAACTGTCACTTTGGCTTAAGGATGTGATACTATTTTTGAAAAAAGAAAAAAATGTAATATTTTCTCAGAGGTTCAACCTAAACAATTTTCAAAATATGGGACCCTTTAATATTTCATATTGAGACTAATGTACTCCGATAAACCACCCAACCCCCCCCCAAAAAATACCTTTGTTATTGAACACCTGTAATGTATTGTACTTTTTGTCAAAAACACAATAAAAAAAGAAATAAAAAAAATAAGAGAAAAAAGACAACTTTTTAAAATTTCTTAAAGCCAAAGCTATTACTAGCCATCATGTGATCGCAAATGGCTGCAAAGTCGGTGTTTCTGTAACTTCTGCTTAATTTGCATTATTATTACATACTGTATGTACTTCCCACCTCTAGCCACAAAAGTTATTAAGGGAGGGAAAACGCAAACAAATACTATTAGTCATGGAAGTAAAGGGATTATTAACCTACCCGTCCAATCTCTGAGGTCCAAGACACAACAATTGTGTTGGGGACAGTTGTGGATAGTCTGATCAGTGAGGTAATGTTGATGGGTCTGCTGGGCCTTTTTGGTTCCACGCCATTTTTGGTAGGAGGCAGATAACCCTGGTGAAAAACAACAGAAACAGGAACTTATGTAAAACCACATATTTAATAGGAAAAAAAGAGACTTCCAACTAACAGTATTATGAAAATTCTGAGGTTTGGAGGATTTGATGATTTATTAAATAAACCAATGTGCCTCAGTGATTGATGGATGGACAAAAGCACTACAGTTTGACTTACTGGGAGATTACATGGTTTTCCATTGACTTTCACACAAAGGTTAGGGGGAAAGTGGTCCTCCTGAGGGCAGCTTGTCTCTGATAGACAAAATCTGGAGAAAGAGCATACTGGTCAGTATAAGAAGAAAATAGTAGTCTTATACTCTAATGCTTTACATCATATTGATGTTAAACATTTTACTGTTATCAAACAACTTACCGTAACTGTACTTGCACTGTAAAGTCACATTTGGTCCCCGATATGTCCCTACAAAGAGAAAGTCAAAAACAGTTATTTGACATATTATTGCAGATTAATCACTATTAAACACATCCAAAATATAAGCGTGTATTAACATAATGTATGTTTGTGTGCTGTCAATGAATTATGCATATATAAATACACAGTTACATAAAAACAAAAACATACAAAATAAGTCATATTGATGTTTAGAATATACATATCTGTCTATATTTATCAAGTAATAAATATATAATAAATATATTACATATAATAAATATATAATAAATATACACAGTTAGGCATGGGACAATAACCGTTTTCAAGGTATACCACTGTTTGGAAAAGTCAGTTTTCATACCACCAAAATTTTCTGCTATACCGTTCCTAAGGTATGTGTAAGATTTTTTATTTACATTTTTCTTTTAGGTTTTAGGTGTAAATTGTAAAGACATCAGTGTGTTTTTAAAACAAATGAAGACCGCAGAAGTCAACGATTCACTTGAATTATTTAGCCTGACATGTTTAATATTTTAAATGTTTCTCAAATATATTGTGTTCATAGAGGGAAAAAGGTTTTGTTTTTTTAGCCAGACATTTAAAAAATATATGTTTTATAGCCGTAAACACACTACCATCATACCGTAAAACCGTGATATTTTTATCCAAGGTTATCATACCGTCAGAATCTTATACCGGCCCATGCCTATACGCAGTACACAGACATATAATATATAAATACAAACTATTATTTTGGATGTGATGAATTACAATAGCAGCAAAAATTTGCCATAGCCCAACAGCCCATCACACAAACAGTGCCGTACATAATCTCCTCTTATTATTTGGGGATTTTGCTTCATTATATTTAGTTACATATTATGAATAAACCAACTTACATTGAGCTGCTGACTTGTTGGACCTGCTGTGGCGTCAAAGCAAAAGCAAAACACGTTTCCTGAAACCTCTGGCTATTATCTGAAGCTGTAAAGAGAGAAAGAAAAAAGTAAACTCAAACAAGTTTACATAAAATATGTGTTTCTACATGAAAAGACTGCTATGACAGATGCCCAACTAAACTGTAAAGAACAGATAGCACAGTGAAAATTTCATACATAGTTTGTGGGCTCTAAAACAGCTCTGAATAAGTTTAAATATGCAAAGCATTTCAAACAGTCCTAATTATTTAAGATAAGTCTTTTTAATGTTTCATTCTCAATAGCCAAGCGAGATTCTTATCCGCATAATTCCAGCCATATGTGAAGGGCTACAATCAAAGCTGGAAGAGTAATGTTACAGTCCTCTCCCCCCACTCTGAACCCTGTCCAGCTTAAATAACATCAATATTCCTTCAAAACAAACTTTTCTGGGAATGCTCATATCATTCTAGCTCAGTTCTTTTCCAATGTCATCCAAGGGAGAGACTCAGACTGTTCTTCTGTTTCCAAGGGTTCGAGGACAAGATAAACAGTGTGTCAAAAGCCATTATGGTTACAGGCGGCAAACGGTTGCTATGAAGGAGCGCATGTTTGAAAATTAACTACAGATTATGTGAGGATTGCTATTGATTGAAAACATTTGTTGTTGCACTAGCAGATTCAGCCGGCAACAAGTCATGAAAGTCATTTGGGACTGTGCTGTTAATTACACTCAGTAACAATAAGACTGCTATGATAACACAGACCTGCATCTGTTTGATTGCAATAAAACAAGTATCAAATCCAATTAGACACTATATTTAGTTTCCCTTCCATTGTTTGGGCTCACTGTTTAAAAAGATTTTCATCTATTTCACAATATTGCTTGTGTTTTAGTTTCCAATATTGTTTTTAAACAGGAGATGTTGTGGTTTATGAGTACTGATTTCATTAAAAAGTGAAATAATACATGGTTATTTTATATATTATACAATATGTATAGGAAAAAATTAGGGCTGTCCAAAAATTAATCGTGATTAATCACATCCAAAATAAAAGTTTGTTTTGACATAATATGTGTGTGTGTTATATATATTTATTATGTATATGAGATAAACACATTCATAGAAGCCAAAACTATATATAAAAAAAGTTACATCAAAGTAGTTACATCATATTCAAATGTAAAATTTGTATCATACACATATATTTTTTATATATCTAAATATAAATCAACATTTTATCAAGTATATGCATGTGTGTATTTATATATTCATAATAAAATATACACAGTACACACACAAATATTATGTTAAACTTTTATTTTGGTTGTGATTAATCACGATTAATTTTTGGACAGCCCTAGAAAAAATACAGTCTTTGTGTTGCCATCCTAGCTATCTTACCAACAGGAAAGAGTTTATGAACTTTAGAGTTGGTAAGAACTTGGTCACATGTTCGTTTTACTGAGGGTCCATTTACAAATAAGTTATTCAACAGGGTTTTCAGAAAGATTGAAACTAAATGATAATGCTTTGCTGACTGTATTGAATCCAACAGTAACGTCACAACAGTCTGAGTACTCGTGTCATGTGATCACTATTGCTTAGTATGTTATCACAGATTGTTTGTACTGTTTATTTATACATTTTTAACCACAGCACCGTTCATCTATAAAGGATATAGGCTTTCAAACACACGTACAGAAGTTTACATCAGTGGGCACACAGCTGTCCTTTCAAAGTTTGTGACCAAATGTTTTATGTAAAATGTTGGTTATTTCAATCAGAGTCTACAATTAGCCACACCTATTCAAGCTGTGTGTTCCAACAAAGGGCTAAAACAAGACAGAATGTGTATCCCAAATAGCATACTATGCGCTATGCAAGCATACTTTGCTATGGACTATGCCATGCCATTTTGTAGCATAAACAGTGAAAGTATAGTGATTTCATAACAAAAGTTTACTTTACCAGATGGCACACCTATTCAACTGATTAAAAAAGTGTGGAATGTTGAATGTTTTTTTTTTTGAGCTATGGGGTGCTAAGGTTGGACTACTTACTTTATTTTACATTGTGCAAGCAAAATTGTGTTCATCCCGCCTCCCGATGGTGAAAGTGTTTGTTCTCATGAGAGGTACTACTTGGTAATTTAGTTTTAATTTGGTAATTAATTTCAGTAGTTTCACGACAAATTGGTAACAGTTTGATTTTCCTGTTAGTAAAAAACACTTGGTTCCATTTGGACGACACTAAACTTAAACATTACATGGTTTAAGTGCATAGTTTTTCATTTGGGACACAAATAGAGAATAGTCAGTAATTAATTAATTATGATTATTTTACGTAAAATTTGGTTAACATTACAAGTGGACTTCAGAGAACAGTCCAAAATAAATTGAATCCCTATAATTTACATTTAAAGTAAATTTGACAGTATGCTTTGGTCTTAGCACTGGTTTTTATTATAGTATAGTTATTATAACATAGTATTATATATTATATATTACTATATATAATATAGTTTTATTAAATATAGTTTGCACAATACAAATAAAACAGATTTTAATAAGAATTTCAGCAAATGAACACTCTTAATGTGTTCATGCCTTTATTAAGCTGTTAATGTTTACTTTCGACTTCTCGTTTAGGGAAACGTCTGAGATAAATAAGTTATATCTCTGAACTTTAATAATAAATAGGCATAAAATGCTGCACTTTCCACCTTCTTTTTTTAGAATCAGCTGCAATGACTTCTCGAGCAAGTTTTGCAATCATGTCTGCATCGACGCATCCTCGTTATCAAGAACACATCCGAGAACTTTCACGTGTCCTCTGTTCTTGGCATCTTAAGTTTCGGAACTAAACTTTGGTGGTTGATGATGACGTGAACATGAGAGCACAAGGATGCAAGATCGCTAAAGAACGCACATTGAGATACAGCCAGTGACAAGGTCTACAAGTCTGCCCACCAGATTCAAATGAAACCTAGAACTTCTACCTGTACCCACAAAAAGTTGCTTAGATTTTTTTGGATTCTGTACAAAAATAAAAAAAATAAATAAAATAAATCACCCATTATGCAAACCAAAAATTCTATATCTAAATTAAAACTTCCATAGACATTGTGTAGAGTATAAGGTAAGTGTGTAGCTGATCAAGCAACAAAGACATACTCTCCCTCCTGTACCTTAAAGCAATATCATATTCAAACTTATACTCCCCTGTGTATACATAAAACACTCGGACAAACTAACTAATTCAAATGTTCTCATCCAAATAAAATCTTCCCAAAATAACACTCGCTGCAAAACACTGACACGCACAGCCAACAGAGCCAAACATCGTTACCCTGATAATTTAAATGTGTGAGCTTCGTTTTTTCATATACAAAACTAACACAAACCACAAACTCGCACTGCATTTCCCTCTCGAGCTTGCCTGCTCAGCGTGAGTAATTTAATCATTCCTACTGACATGAAGATATCTGATATTCAGACAAAAATAAACAGATAAACACACGCCGAGCTTAACATTGTTTTTATACAACCGGTCCCCTCCTTGAAATTGATTGGTCAAGCTGTGTTCCCGCCTTCTGATACAGAGCACAGCGCTGCTATGTTTGTTAGCAGTGTAACTATTGTATCGCTTTGCTTGTTTGTGGTGTTCCAGTATAATAAGCAGGAATATTTATTCTGAACTCGCATTAATGCTGGATTTAGTCGTTTGGAACTAATGTGAATAGTTTTGCTTATTAAGAAATAAAAAATAGTTTCTTGTGATCTAAATAGTCTACACTCACCCCTCTTAATCTCTATTTTGCCATATTCAAGTGATGTGACCTACAATGTTTTATTAAGCATTTAGCAAACCCTTCAGGCTTACTGACCGCCACCTCTATGATGCTAAAACATTTTGGTGATGCAATTTAAAAGTGAAGAAAATGACTACTTGAATAGAAAAAAAGTGAAACACAAAAAGCATGGAGCCATACAAAAGACAAGAAAATATTTTGTATGGCACAGACATGTTGGAACATTTTGTAAACAATCATATGATCTGATGCTTTGTACTAATTTTTTTCAAAATATGTTACGCTTTGATATTGTCTAAAAATGTGTCGTATTTTATACTCCAAATGCAATTAACAATAAAGAGATGGCTCTCCCAAAACTGAAAATTCTGTCTTCATTTGCTTACCCTTAACTTGTCAAAACTGTTTGATTTTTTTTATTTTGTTTTTTTGGAACACAAAAAAAGGTATTTTGAAAAATGTTGGACACCAGTAGCCATTGACTTTTTTGTTTTTCCACAGTTAATAGCCACATTTAGTAGCCACAGTTAGTAGCCACAGTTTTTGTTTTTCCTACTATCGATGTCTACTATGGCTACCAGTTTCCAACATTCTTCAAAATATCTTTTTTGTGTTCAGAAAAAAGAAACTCATAAAGGTTTGGGCCTGCTGAAGGGTGGGTAAATGTTTATTTTTGGTGAACTATCCCTTGCACACAAAACAAATATGCAAAACTTGCACACATTTGTATTGGTAGCAAATGAGGGAGACACATGAGTGTTTGTGAAGCACATTACACTTTGTTTTTGCTTACAATTTGTAATAAATGTTGTTTATAGTCAATGCCACTATAATTTTTTTCATGCTTGTATCCTTTTTCTGTGCTGAATGCTGAAATGTATTTGTTCTGAAATGATGGGGACTAAAAAAGCTATTTGTGATTTTTGTAAATGTTTCGATTTAATTATGGCTACCAAGAGATTATGATGACCTCAGTATAAACTGTAAATGGTCGATTCTTATTTGTGGATACTCAAAATTACAACAAATCACTGTACTTCAAAAAATAAACAAACAGCAGAGTTTTTGAAGTCTCAATTTCGGATAACTTCATTGTATAAGAGTGTCATTGACATACTACACTCTTAAAAAAAAAGGTTCCTTGAGGTTCTATATAGAACCCTAGGGTTCTATACTTGGTCAGTAGAACCTTTTACCCAAAAAATGGTTCTATTTAGAACCCTTTGAGTGCAAAGAACCTTTTTGATTAAAATGGTTCTATAATGTGAGATTTATGACATAATTATATAGTAAAGATTATAAATAATAATAAGCTATAACACAGAGAGACAAAGCTTTTTGAGTCAAAACCTAATAAAATGACTGCTATGGTCAAAAACCTAATCAATGTATGATGGGATTTTTGTTTCATGCAGGTTTGTACATTACCATATAACTAATATTTATATATGCTTAATATTTAAATTTTTTTGACAAATTATTTTGTGAAATTAATTAAATAACCAGTTTATTCAGACTGTACAGTGTGTTGTTATGGTTTAATAAATTATTTTAAACTAATAATCATGAAAAAGCCCTCTGGTGAGGTCATTCATTGGTGGACTGGTGGTGAAGAGCCTCGAGAGTGACGGTTAATTTTTGAAAAGGAGAACTCCGCTTTTGCAGCTCCATCATTCAGGTACGTTATTACTCTTTTAAAACTATAATAATTAAATATTTTGTATTATGGGGTAATGTTTCTCTTCCCTTGTCTTATATGGTGACAGACTGAATAAGGGGTAACGTTAATATGGATTAATACTGTGCTTGTAACTTTCTGATGGATTTCTGTCGTCAGCCTTCGGTTCAGGAATCTGTGTCAAGCTGACTTTGCTCTGCTTTTTGTTCGAAATAAGTTACAGTTTCGCTTTATTTGTTTGTCAGTATTAATTAAAACATCAATAACAATAAAACAGGTGCGTTATTTGAAGGCGAGCTCCGAGAGGCAGCGTGAAGCGCGTGCACGCTCTTTTAATGGTAACTTCTTATGAGCCGATTTCCGCTTTCGTGCAGTTTTTATCTCCAACCTTGAACAAACGAGTACTTCCAGCTTGCACGTGTGTGAGTTTAGCTGAGTTTAACTCGGGCTAAACTCTGTAAAGTAGTGTACACGCCGGCTAGTCTGCATTAAAACCTCAAGGGAACATGCCGCGCTCGCGCCCGCCCGAGTCTATGCACGCGCCCGCCCGAGTCTATGCACGCGCCCGCCCAAGTCTATGCACGCGCTATAGTAATAATTGCTAAGGGTATTATTAAAACCTTTCAAAGCCAAAACATATTTTAATAATCCATAGAT
>CAIGQQ010039163.1:7685472-7713458 GCA_903798035.1 Danio albolineatus | reverse complement strand
GGGTGCTCCGGTTTCCCCCACAGTCCAAAGACATGCGGTACAGGTGAATTGGGTAAGCTAAATTGTCCGTAGTGTATGTGTGTGAATGAAAAGGTATGGATGTGTTTCCCAGAGATGGGTTGTGGCTGGAAGGGCATCCGCTGCGTAAAACAAATGCTGGATAAGTTGGCGGTTCATTCCGCTGTGGCGACCCCGGATTAATAAAGGGACTAAGCCGAAAAGAAAATGAATGAATGATTGAATAAATGCAGCCCTGATAACCATAAGAGACAAACATGTGGATACTGAGTTAAGTAATAGTTATACTGACGCTCACTGTGGCTCCACAACTTTCTGTGGAATGGGTGTTTGACCAAACCAACAAATCTTATATCATGAAATTAGAAATTTTATATAGCAGTAACAGTATTTCAGTTATTTTGACTGGGAATTTGACAAAATCTGTGGCAGTTTATACGGTTATTCTGAATAATCCAGTTCAGGAATGAAATAATATAATCAACAGAATGGAATCCAAATGAAAGGTGCTACATTTGATTGACAGTTTAGTTCATTAATTTAGAAGCATACGATACTCTACATGCTTTTTCATTTTTGTTCATGACAGGAAGTATCAGAATCATTTCTAGGTGAGCAAGTGCACTATTGTTCAAAATATGTAATCGATAATTAATTGCGATCAGAAATATTTCCTGAGCACCATTAGCGGAGTTATTCTGAATTGTAGTATATCTGTTTTACTGTATTTTAGATCAAATAAATGCAGCCCTGATAAGCATAAGATAGGAGGTTTCAGAATCATCTCTAGGTGAACAAGTGCACTTTTGTTTTAATTATGTCACCTACAATTGATAGCTTTGAAGAAATGTTTCATGAGCACCATTAGCGGAGTTATTCTGAATTGTAGTAAAACTGTTTTTACAGTATTTTAGATCAAATAAATGCAGCCCTGATAACCATAAGAGACAAACATTTGGATACTGAGTTGAGTAATAGTTCGACTGACACTCACTGTGGCTGCTCAACTTTCTGTGGAATGGGTGTTTAACCAAACCAACAAATCTTGTATCATGAAGAGAGTAATATTATATCACAGCAGCAGCATTATTTTAGTTATTTTGACTGGGAATTTGACAAAATCTGAAGCTGCTCTTACAGTTTATTTGAACAATCCAGTTCAGGAATAACCTAATATAAAAAACAGAATGGAAACCAAATGAAAGGTGCAACATTTGATTTACTTTTTAGTTCATTCATTTAGAAGCGTACAACACTATAGGTCCCTTTTCATTTTTGTTCATGATAGAAAGTATCAGAATCATCTCTAGGTGAACAAGTGTCAAAATATATAATCTACAATTAATAGTGATAAGAAATGTTTCATGAACACCATTTCTGACGGTAAGATAATCATGAATAAAAATATCACAGTTTCACAGCATTACGGTATTGTGATTACTGCCTTAAAATATGTTCTTTTTTTAATTGTCTGGGTAAAAAACAACAACATTTCCCCCATTCAACACAGTATATTTTATTTTGAGAAATATTTTGAATTATAAAATATTTTGGAACCGTAAACAAATCAGGCAAAATAATTACATTAAATCATCGACTTCTGTTATCTTCAGTAGTTTAAAATACACCGATTTCTTTCTTTTCTTTGGATATAAATAAGCCACTGCACTGTGCAGGTCTAGCATGGATGGATGTTGGTGTATAAGCAATTTGTTTTTCAAATGTTTTTTGTTGCCTTTAAAAAAAAAAAAAGTCATAAAAAAACCCCAAAAACTTACAAATACCATACTGTATAACATAATTTCTTTTGTGGTTTTAAAACCTTGACTTTTCCAAACCATGATAAACCTTGAACCGGTTATGGTCCCATGTCTGGTTATATCTCAAACCCAATATTACTGTATTTATTGTATTCATTATAGGAGACAAGCATTTGAACACTAGAGCAAGTCTAACGTATTTTATTTCCTACAGTACATGTATAATCATATAAAGGGCGAGCAAGCTTCCCACAATTATTTGTGAGAGTAATTAATATTACATGTATGTGCTTATTTTAGCAACACTGCAGTCGCTCATCTGCATATCAAACTGCCTATTACTCATACAACCGGTTTAATTCGGTCCTGAATTGTACGGGATGCCAAACGGCTTTGAAATCCGTGCACACTGTCATCTTTGAGACCCATTTGACTGTAAACGGATCTGTTTACACTCTCGACCCACTAATACCACACCGGAGATCAACTTAGGTATTCGTGTAAACACAGTCGGTGATGTTTCAAGAGAACGTAAACAGACAGGACTGCTAAAAATACAATTCAGACCACTACAGCCTATCACTACTGAATTATGTCCATTTGGCCAGAGAGAAAAGAGTGTGATTAAAGACAACACAGGAAACGGTCCTCACAGACTGAGCGCTTTAGAAGCCTGGGTACAAGACACAAAACTGTGAGGGTATGATTTAACAAAACTGTGCTGGAGATTTAGCATTGCCCACACACCAAGCCCCACACTAAGCCTCTAGGTCATTTGTCTTAACGAAAACATGGGTAGGATACTCTAAACCCAGCATACATGCCAATAAAAATTCCTCTCAGTCTTTCAGCAGTACACCGAGACAGAAAGAGAAACACAAAGAAATGGAGAGACAGAAATCGAAACAGAAAGAGCCACTGTGTGCAGCTGCAACTAACATTGAATTATCTATTCGTCAGTTATACACTCTGTTTACATGCATTCTTAGCTTCGCCAATATTTTGTTGTTTGTGTTAACTGTGCGCCATTAAATCTATTTTCAACTTGAACTGAACTGATAGAGACACACATTTCAAATACCTTCATTTAATTAACAAACATTTCTGACACTTATCTGAAGTGGTTTCTATTCAGAAAGTCATATATGATTTGGTTGGTAACTAGAAGATGCATACCGCACCGCTCTCTTCGTGTGGGAGTACATTCATGCTGAGACACATCTCTGCTAATTAATAAAACACACTGACATCCTTTGCATGACGTAAATAAAGCGAAAAAGGCTCCAAGTTCTTTAAATGCTCCTATATGCCAGCATGCCAGAGGGTGATTGAGATGATGACTAATGTAAGCATAGTGCATGGATCACTCCGATGAGAGCAGAATAATGATGATAATGAGATTATGGAAAATAAATAAATACTCGCTTCCTGTGGTGTAAGAGGCAGGGGGCAATGATATGCTGTTAGAGCATTTAGAGATAAATACGTTGTCAAAGCACAAGGAAAATCACGCACGCAAGATTAAATAAAAGGGCAAATAATGCTGGAAAACATGCTTTGACATGGATCCAAACGTTTCTTTTCCAATGAAACTTCCTGTTGATTTAGTCTTGACTAAGATGCCAGATGCCATTGATTCAGACTTTACTGGTGATGACAACAAAACCAAGATGCCTTCAAGACACCTGATCATCTCATTCAAATCTTTTTTGACACATTTAACCAATGATCTTATTGCAGGAGAGCTCCTCAATACTGCCCAATATTCCCGCCACAGGTGCTTCATTAATTGGCTATCTTGTTCTCTTTGTTAGGGTGGCAGACTGCCAAATTGTCTGTGGTTTCGTTGTACCATTTTTACCTCATTATTTTTATCAAGAGATGCCGAAGGCCAAGTGAGCCAACACAGCAACTTAATATGTAGTTCAATGTTAAAGGCAAGTTCGGTTTAAGTGAGAAATGAACACTTAAATCCATGGTTTCCCTCATATCATTGCTCAAGTTATTAAGTCTACAAAGACATACTAATTCTCTAATAAATACATTGTAGGGTCTTACGATATTGAAGAAAAACATGATAACATGCTACATAATGTTATATTGGTAACACTTTACTTGAACGGTTGTTCATAAGACTGTTATGAACCTTTAAAATCAGGACATGACATGTCATGAATCTAAATGAGATTTTATACATGTTTCTCATTGTCATTAAGTGTCAATTGCTCAGCTATGACATTTTAAATGCTAAGATGACATTGGTTGTTACGAAAACGTGACAAATGAATTTGATAACAGCATCATTTATATGTTTTTGACCTCAACTACAGTGGTACAAGCTAAAATTGTCGTTAAAATCTCATTAAAAAGCAATAATGCTCTTAAAAACGATTTGAAAGAGTGCTGACATTTTTAATGAGACATTTTAATGACAAATACAGTCCACTGTATTTACGGTGATTCAGTTTGTTCCACTGAAAAAGTGATCAGAAAAATATTCATGACAAAATTATAATGGCCTCATGACAATAATGCTTATGACAAGTTATGTTGTATTGGTAATTTTAAGTTGTCATGAGAAATATAAAGACTTGTTGTGATGTTTTTGTTTCTGTCAATTTGTCATAACCAAACCAACAATGTCATCTTTGCATTTAAAATGACATAACTCAGTAGTTGACAATTATTAACAGGTGTTATAAGTATGCATAAAATCTCATTCATAATGAATATAAGTTTCATGAAAGTCTTATGAACACCCCCTCAAGTAAAGTGTTGTCATTATCTTTGATATGAGATCCAATATATTTTTTAAAAATGTTAAAAACATCAAGTTTTTCAAATAACTTCTGGGAAATGAAATCCCTACAATTTCTGAAAGCAGCAGCCATGTTTTACTGTTGCATTTTAACAATGTTACCAAAAAAACAAAACAAATATAAAAATGTCACCACCACTTTGCTACACTTGTATAGTTTCAACAATCAACAATGTTTTGTTGCCACTGGCCTGCTTGGATTGGGACTTGTGGAACTGCACATCTGGATGGATGGATTTGCTCTTCAGTGTTTGAACTTTCATCAGTGAATATTAAACCACACTGAACTGAACTGATCTTCAGCTCTGAAAACTTTACGAGAACTTCTATGTTGAACTGCTTTGACACAATCTACATTATAAAAACGAAATGTCAACTGACCCAGTCAGGGCTCGAACCAGCAACCTTCTTGCTGTGAGGCGATTGTGCTACCCACTGACGCCACCCATATATCAGCATCTATACTCAAATCGATACAGACATTTTACCCATACAAGCATGCCCATTGTGTTTGTATTCATTGACATTGACAACTGTATCTGCTTGTTAAGTGTGACATTACGCCAAGCGGCTTCCGGGTCCAATCACTCTATCAGTAACAGATTGGACCCGGAAACAGTATTTCATACGTCACCACTTCACAAGTGGATTGCCTGATATGCTGAAAAGTCTTTCAGATGGTGTTTTACTGACAGGTACCAAAGGAACATTTGTATTAAATCACTCATTTACAGCAAGCCTTTGCGATGTGTATATATTGCAAAATGCACATTTGTGATATTTAAATCCTTTCTATATATTGTGCAGTCCTAATACTGTATACACAGCACCAGAACATTTTTTGTGCTGTAAATGAGAAATAGTACAGTAGGTTGATTTATTTATACTTAAATATTTACTTTATGAGAACCACACATCCTGCAATCTGTTGCTGCTAGTAAGATTGAAACAAAATAATAATGACATTCAGCAATGACCAAGAGTAAACAGATTTACAATGTTATAAATAAATTCCATTGTAAACAAATGCTGTTTTCTTGAGTTATAGTGCTAATTTTTAGAACACAACATTTATCATTAACCTCATTATTTCTACTATTATTTTTTAAAACAATAGGGAAAAAGATTCAAGACACCACACACTACTACCAATGAACAAACAACAGCACAGCCCTGTTAAACAGGCTCAGCATTTTACAAAAATATCCCCAAAAAACTTACTTTCAGATCTCTTTCAGAACACCTTAGAACTAGAAAAACACAACTAAAATATTCTTAAGCACTTGAAAAGAAAGCTGGGATTGGATGTTATTGAAATCTAATGAACGATTAAATAAAGCTCAATGACAATTCAAATATGGACAAGCTGATCAAACATGTCATTGTTTTACCCAGACTAACGGTGTAGGCCGTATTTGGTTAGCATTTAATGACTAACCACATTTCTCACTTGCCTGCTTATCAATTCAAAATAGCTGACTTCACACTTCACGTTATATTACAGCAAGGCTATATCGCTCCCTGTAAAAGAACATACTGTCTTGCTAATGCTGCTGGGATTGTTTTGTCTGTACCACGTATCACCTTTCACATGTGCAATGTGAAACCTATATGACTGTGAAACAAACTGACAAATGTTTCAGTTGGCTGATCCAAGCACCTTTTCTAAAACACTGAAAACATAAATGTGATCTCAAGGCATATAGTTACAAAAATCTAACAGGGTGATGATTATATGGCTGTAGCAGCAAAATAACCAGTAAAATAAAAAAGAATTGTTACCTTACCATAAAATAATTTTGTAACAACTGCAGTTCGTTACCTTACTTTACAAATATCTTTTGAATTTTTTTTTTTGCTCTGGCTTTAAGAGTATTATCAAACTTTTGTTGCATATGTCAAATAAATTACAATATAAATTGTATAAAATTACTACATTTAGGTCAGAAAGATTGTTATTATTCAGATTTTTATTTAGAAATTATTTAATAAATGACAAAATGAGGGGGCCACACAATGGCTCAGTGGTTAGCACTGTCGTTTCACAGCAAGAAGGTCGCTGGTTAGAGCCCCGGCTGGGTCAGTTGGGTTTTCTGTGTGGAGTTTGCATGTTCTCCCCATGATCGCATGGGTTTCCTCCAAGTGCTCCGGTTTCCCCCACAGTCCAAAGACGTGCTTTGTAGGTGAATTGAAATTGAAAGCTAAATTGGCTGTAGTGTGTGTACGTGAGAATGTGAGAGTACTGGGTGTTTCCCAGAGATGGGTTGTGACTGGAAGGGCATCTGCTGCATAAAACATATGCTGGATAAGTTGGAGGTTCATTCCACAGTGGCGACCCCGGATTAATAAAGGGACTAAGCCGAAGGAAAATGAACAATTGAATAACAAAGTGTGGAAATACAAAACTTCTTTTTTAAGTAACATTTATTGAAACTTGCTGCAATTTTTTTAAATGTGTGTTCATGGTTTTTATTGGCTTATTATGGCTGCATGATATTGGAAAAAACTAATATTGCGATAGTTTATTTTTCTGCAATAAATATTGCGATTTGAATACAGTTTCACAAGATAGTTTGAACAGCACTATTTGATGGTTTTCTGGGAAGCCTAACAGTATTCATGTGCAGAAATTGAATCACAACGCAATAAATAATTTTACTTTACTTACTTTACTTTGTCTCATTTCTGGTCCAAACATCTAAAAATGATTTGATCAAGTATAAATATTGTTTTTGTTTTGTTTTGTTTTCAATTTGAGAAGAAATAAGTGAAAATTAAGAGTTTTTCGTTAAAACAAGCACCAGTGGGGTAAGTAAAATAATCTTGTTTTCCCTTTGAAATGAAAATATTTTGACAAAAATTCAAAGTAATTTTTTGCAAAAATCATACATGTTTCATAGAAATACTGTAATTAAATACAATTCTGCAGCTCCTGGTCAACTATAGATCAAACTGAACATTGCATATCTTGCGATGTGACTATTGCAGGCGTGCATATTGCGATATCAATGCTGAAAGGATATATTGTGCAGCCCTAATGCTCATGCATAAAAAATTATATTTTCCACAAAAGAATTCAGAAACTTTGATTAACAATTAGAATGTTCTGTGCACCAAATCTGCATGTTAAAATAATTTATGTATTATCATGTGATATTGAAGTAATGATGCTGAAACTAATGTTCGACATGACAGTGATGATTTTAATGTGTTCGTGTGTGTGCATAATTTACATACATACAAAGGCGAGATTGTTTGACTATCACATTTCTTAAACAGCTAAAATGACCAGTAAAAAAAAGAGAGCAGTAAATTTCCACAAGTTAAGTTTGGACCCCTGTAGTGAGTGTTCTAGAATATTCTGTGCAAGTGTTTTTTTGGTGTCTGGTGCCATGGTGTGTCTACTCATGATTTCAACACTGTATGCAAATGAGGAGGAGAGAGACGATTTAGGAAAACAGAGAGACATGGGGTTGGTTGTGGGGATTGGCAGACTATTTGAACAACACTCCTCAGGCAAACGAACATGCTGATGCCCAACCAGCCAACATCATTAAAATGCTAATGTAGGGAAAAACAGGATCTCTTCGGCAGACACACAAACCTACAGATACACTTCATTATAAAAACCAAAACCACTAAAAATCCTCAGACTCAAAAACTCACCAAGACTCATAGGTTTAATGTGCTCAAAACTACAGAACAAAGCCACCTAAACAACACATCCTGAAATGTCATGATGCTGCAAGTAACCCTGGATTTTTGCATAAGTTATAAAATGTATAAAGTCAGTAAGGCTTTTTAAAATAAACTGATATTTTCATTCAGCTATGATTTACCAGATCGATCTGCAAAGGGTTTTAAAGCATTTTTATCCCTACCTTTTGCGAAAGCTTTCTATTTCAAATATTTAGGTTTCAGAATAATATGTAACTTACACTCACTGGTCACTTTATTAGTTACACCTTATTAGTACAGTGTTGGACCTCTTTTTGCCTTTAGAACTAACTTAATTCTTAGTGGCATAGATTCAACAAGGTACTGGAAATATTCCTCAGAGATTTTGCTCCATATTGACATGATAGCATCACGCAGTTGCTGCAGATTTGTCGGCTGACATCCATGATGCGAATCTCCCATTCCACCACATCCCAAAGGTGCTTTATTGGATTGAGATCTGGTGACTGTGGAGGCCATTTGAGTACAGCGCACTCATTGTCATGTTCAAGAAACCAGTCAGAGATAATTCACACTTTATGACATGGCGCATTATCCTGCTGGAAGTAGCCATCCGAAGATGGGTAAACTGTAGTCATAAAGAGATGCATATGGCATCAATACTCATCAGCATCAATACTCAGGTAGTCTGTGGCGTTGACATGATGCTCAATTGGTACTAATGGGCCCAAAGTGTGCCAAGAAAATATCCCCCACACTATTACACCACCACCAGCCTGAACTGTTGATACAAGGCAGGATGGATCTATGCTTTAATGTTGTTGACGCCGAACTCTGACCCAACCATCCGAATGTCGCAACAGAAATTGAGACTCATCAGACCAGGCAACGTTTTTCCTTGTGCGAATGGTAGCCTCAGTTTTCTGTTCTTAGCTGACAGCAGTGACACCCGGTGTGGTCTTCGGCTGCTGTAGCCCATCCGCCTCAAGGTTGGACATGTTGTGCATTCAGAGATGCTCTTCTGCATACCTTGGTTATAACGAGTGGTTATTTGAGTTACTGTTGCCTTTCTATCAACTCAAACCAGTCTGGCCATTCTCCTCCGACCTCTGGCATCAACAAGGCATTTGCGCCCACAGAACTGCCGCTCACTGGATATTTTCTATTTTTCGGGCTATTAAACACTAGATTGTTGTGCATGAAAATCCCAGTAGATCAGCAGTTTCTGAAATACTCAGACCAGGCTGTCTGGCACCAACAACCATGCTACATTCAAAGTCACTTAAATCCCCTTTCTTGCCCTATCTGATGCTCGGTTTGAACTGCAGAAGATTGTCTTGACCATGTCTACATGCCTATATGCACTGAGTTGGTGGTATGTGATTTGCTGATTAGAAATGTTAGGACAGGTGTATCTAATAAAATGGCCGATGAGTGTATATAAGAAACCTTACAATGAACAAAAAAAAAACTTACTTCCACACAAAACAATTAAATACCACTGCACTGAGACTGGAAAGCCTAATTTAACGTGCGTGAAGTTGTGGACATGCTTCGCAGAGCTGGTCAGTCCGTTACCTCCACGGCTGAGGGAACGGAACCAACCTCGTGATGTCAGACACAGCGGTATTCGGAGATGGTGGCGCCAAAATGCTTTAGACACCTTTGAAATGCTCACGCATACTTAAAACACTTGCAGACAGGTGAGGAAACGTCTCCCGCGGTAAATCTGGACGTTTATTAACACTAGAAGCGGTATTAACCACCAGACAATTTGCGGCTGGTGAGGCACTGACTCTTTCAGGGCCAGATTTACAAAAACACGCACCAAATATATTTGCCAACTAAATTGTGTTTTATATATCACATCAGCATTCATTACAAACATATAGCAGGTACATATTAGGCCAAGGAAGAATGTCAAATGTACAGTAATTCAATATGCCTCCCAAAAAACATAAAGGTGGACGCAAAACAGAATAATCCTATTGAACTTACTTTTCTATGCAGAAGTAGAGCAAGCACCGAACAAGAATAACCATGAGGTCATGTGCGCCCCCATCATTTCGCCAGAGCTACAGCCTGCCTCACCTTACGTCTTACCAGTGCGGCTTTATGTAAGATCCAACACTAAATAAGTGATAGACATTCGTGAAGTACATAACCTATCATATGCAACGTGGCGACATATAATAAAAATGTCTAAAATGTAAAAAAATATTTTAATAAAGCATTACATTGGTAGCGGCGCCACTTTGGCATAGTGAGTAGCACGTTCGCCTCACAGCAAGAAGGTCGCTGGTTCGAGCCCCGGCTTGGTCAGTTGGCATTTCTGTGTGGAGTTTGCATGTTCTCCATGTGGTTACGTGGGTTTCCTCCGGTTTTCCCCAAAAGTCCAAAGACATGTGGTACAGGTGAATTGGGTAGGCTAAATTGTCCGTAGTGTATGAGTGTGAATGAGTGTGTATGGATGTTTCTCAGAGATGGGTTGCAGCTGGAAGGGCATCCGCGGTGTAAAACATATGCTGAATAAGTTGGCGGTTCATTCTGCTGTGGCAACCCCGGATTAATAAAGGGACTAAGCCGACAAGAAAATGAATGAATGAATGAATACATTGGTATCATTCACTGAGTGAGCAAAAGGCACACGCTCAACCCAGTTTGCAAAGGATTGCACAATCGGATGTGAGGCACAGCTTGGTGCTGCTTCACCTCACTTCCTACGATGTAATTGAACGCGCAAAATACAGATTTTGATTATAAAAATGATTGAAATCATTTGAATCATACTGAAATAGCATTTATAGCACAGATCAGTGGACAGATATTGTACATTTCATGATGGTAGGTGATAATGATGCAAAAGTTTTTGCGGTTACTCTCTTTCCGTTGTGGTTGGCTCGACAATATTGTGGTTATTGCAGCAGATGTGACTATCATGGATGCACACATTGCTATATCGATGCTGAAACGATACATTGTGCTGCTTTATTATGTGCTTGAGTAAAATGTGATTTGTGAGAGTACAGATAAACTCACCTAGACTGGTAGGTTTAATAAGCTCGTCCAGAAGGTCGTAGAAGGGCAGCCGTTGCAGTTTGACATCAGGATGAACAGGGTGCAGGTTGGTGGGTAGATGGGGCAGGCCCAGCTCATGTTTGGGCCCGAGTAGGGATATGGGCAGTAGAGGAGACGGAGGCGCACCGTGCCCATCAAACCCCAGCTGTGTGAGGCCGGGGGGCAAAGAAGCAGCAGCGGGGTGAACTCCAGGTAGGGCCAGTTCTGCCGGAGACACCAGCTTGGTAGGAAAGCGTCGTCTGTATAGCTCCTTAATCTTCATCTGGACGGCGGGGCTGCAGCCGGCTTTAAGAAGGTGTAAGGCTTTCGTCAGGAGCTCGTGCTTTCTTCCATGTTTGTTTCGGCCCGCATAACCCAGGAGAACCTGCAGCTCTGACACCCGCAGGCTCATCACCATTTGCTATACAGGAGAAGGAAAGAAAGAGAGCAGTAGAAATGAACACGCAAAATTCTGAGCCAACGCGATGACAAAAATCACACTTCCAGCGCCAAATACCCATCATTTGCATAGGCCAAACTGTTTACTGGGCAAACGCTGGGCAAGCTCGCTGCTCAGGCACTGATTTACACACATCTGAGGGCACACACACGCGCAGAAACCCACATCTCTCACATGCACGCTTTCCCTCAGGCTAGGATAGTTCAGTAATGGTCTAAGCTATGAAATATGCAGGAGCAGCACCAAACACACACAAACACAACGGAAGTGTCACATTCCACAGGCTCGAAAATGAGACGGAGAAAACAAACAGTAGAGGGCAAACAATGCAGTCTAAAGGCGGACAGTGTACATGCTAATGTTCTGAATAATAAACCATTCTTCTCCAGAATGACAAACGAACACAGGTAGTCTAGATTGACTGAGCTGTGTTTCCTTATGAAATTAAAGTGACAGTGCAATTAAAAAAGAATGTTCTATTATTATTTAAGCACACTTATGATCCTCAACTAGGGCTGGGCTGATAAACTATATTATATAGAAGCGCAATAAAAATTATGTCAATAGCGATGACAAAGCTCTGGACTTTTTTTGTGCAACAATGGGAATCTAAAAGTGTTTTGATAGATGTAATTTGATAAATGTAATTTATCAGCCTAAAATATGTTATGGCATTTAATAGACCCTCTAACTTTTTGTAGCTTCAGTCATTTTTGGGGTAGTCTTTTAAATCTGGAAGCATTAACAATTAATATCGACATGCATATCGTTATCGTTCAATATGGAAAACAATTATCGAGATTGTATTTTTGCCTTATAGCCCAGCCCTACACTCACCTAGGCATGGGACGATAACCGATGTCAAGGTATACCGCGGCTTGGAAAAGTCAAGGTTTTAAAACCACCAAAATTTCTGTAATACTGTTCCTAAGGTATATGTAAGATTTATTTTTTTTAACTTTTTTTTTACTTTTTTAGGACAACAGTATGTCCAGCAGAAAAGACATCCAGAGGTCCTGTTTTAAATGTCGCCACTGGCTCGCATGGTTCGGGACTTGTGGAGCTGCGCATCGATGGATTTGCTCTTGAGTGTTTGGACTCTCAGTAGTGAATATTAAACCACACTGAACTGAACTGAACTGGACTCCAACACTAAAAACTGGACTGACACTGTTTCAATTTACTATAACCTTCAATGTGAAGCTGCTTTGGCACAATCTACATCATAAAAGCGCTATACAAATAAAGGTGAATTGAATTGATTTAAATTGTAAGGAAATATGTGTTTTTGAAATTAATGAAGACAGCTGAAGTCTTCATTTGAATTTTTTTGCCATATTTGTTGTTCCAAAATATCTTAAATGTGTTTAAAAATAAAATATGTTGCCTGCGTCCGAAATCACCTACTACTCAGCGGGTACTGCATTTGAATGTTCTACTCGACTGATAGAAAAGTACGTTCTATACAGTATGAATGTGAGTAGTATAAATGAACTCGGACGTACTTTGTGACAGCGAAGTACGTCATCATCCATTGCATGATGCATGATGGGATAGCACAGCGTCCATTGGATGCGCACTTCAGAATTTCGCCGGAAGTAGTAGGTCATCTGGGTTCTTCTCGCATAATGTTTTTCGAATTCTATGAATTCGGACATAGTACTCGGCTCGCATACAGATTTTAGCATACTATATAGTATGGAAGTATTTGATTTGGGAAGCAGCCAGTGTGTTCAAAGGGGGAAAAAGTTTTTTTTTTTCACCCAGACTTTTAAAAGAATGTATTTTAGAGATGTAATCATAATACCGTGATGCTGTTAAACCGTGATATTTTTATCCAAGGTTATCATATCGTTAGAATCCTATACCGGCCCATGCCTACCCTCACCTAATATATATTCAGTAATACATAAAAATGACGTATAAAAGTGTCCAAGCATCCAAAACACCAAGGTCAAAGGCATTTTAACAGACCCTATTGGCTTTTTGAAAGCAATTGAAATGCATTTTAAAATATCTTCTCATGTTTCGCAGAAAGACATTATACATTCAGAATGATAAATGATGACAGAATTATAATTCTGGACAAACCTTTTCATTCAATCCTTTGTGTTTGGAACCTGCACTATTCGCAAGTAACGTCTGTCAGCGTTCAATCCTGTGTAAATATATATTAGCTTCTCATTTAGACACCATATTAGTTTAGAATTAGTCAGACAATAAAAGCTAACAATGCACTGATTAACAACTCAATCCCAGCGCTTCACACAGACAGATGCTCTTACAACTACGAGCCTGCCAGACATTCCTAAATAAAACACATGATGCATTTCTACTTTAAAATGTGGAGAGGAGAGCAGAGAAGAGGTTGGTTCAGGAGGAAAAAAACAGAATGACAGTGGGCATACGAGAGAGAGAGAAAGGGAGAAGGAGAGAGAGAGAGAGAGAGAGAGAGAGAAAGAGAGAGAGAGAGAGAAGGAGAGAGAGAGAGACAGAGATGGGGGAAGGGCAGAGACATGAGCTGCTCGGCTTCCAAAACAAATGAAACTGAACACACATACACATGCGCACACATAGAGACCGCTCCAGTAAAAATACTCAGCAGGCATAATGCTGTTTGAGAGCACAGTCTGCCGACAAAGGTGCCATGGCTGCAGCTTACAAGAACGACTTTCATTTCCCAGATAAAACAAACCCAAAACAGAACATTTCAAACAGTCATTAATTCACTGACTGATCTATCATGTTTAAACAAATGTTTTGGAAACAAATCCGAGAATGGCAATCGATAACTGAGCTGTTGAAGGGATGGAGAAATCAAGACACTAAAGCAGACGCACACATCTTTGAGGTCTGGTAATACACTAAGGTGGAAAAAAAAGGTGGCAGAAAAAGGCAGGTGAAATACAGCAGAGCATACAGTAACATCTCCCATAACAAACACACTGACAGCACAGGAGACTCACGTGGGACTGAAGAGTGAGAGAAACAGGATAAGAATTCATGATTGAGCTTATGAGTCCGAGCAGTTCGAATGAAATGAGAGAGAGATGGAGAGAGAGAGAAAGAGAGAGAGAGAGAGAGAGCTCCTGACCACGAGCATGCATACTGCATACTGTAAGTCAAATGCTTCACATGCAAGTCTGCACGTCTGTCAGTGCTGTCTCTCTGTTTCACACTTCATTTTTTCACATGATCGGGGTGTCGAAGCAGTGAGATCTTTTAGCATTCAAATAATGTGCTAATGAGCACATTGGTAAAATTATGGAAGACAAAAATTGGTACAGTCATAAAGGAGTTTGGTTGTATTAACTTACCAGTAAATGAATATCACAGGGTGTGAGATGCATACATAATCAGACAAAATGGCACAAACAGCCTTTCTGTACAATGAACCACATTTTAAAAGAACATCTTAATTGCAGGTCATGTGGCAATCCGAGCCAAATTGTCAAATGAGCTCTATATGGATGCTACGTATGAACAAATAAACACACTGAGAACAAGCCTTTGTGTGATGTAAGAAGTTTGTGGCCTTAGCCAATCACAAAGTAACTGGAGTGAGAGTTTGAGCCAGTCATATTTCACTGTGAGGTTTTCCTAACACGCAAAGATCACTTTGAAATACAACACGTGGAGATTTTCTCCTTAAAATATCCAAAAACCAGTAGAACAGTGTTATATTTAGCTGATTTATGTGCGTACGTTATGTCAAATGTCTCAATGAGTGTCCAAATCAAGTCTCAATGCTAGTGATGTCCTACACCCTCGATTACCAATTTGGTTTTAAAGAAAACAGGGAAATACCAAAAATGCTTTAACATATTGGGTGTTTTATTAGACTGCACAGAACAGTATAATACCAGAAGCCTATGATGTATTTAGTATGATAAAAACAGTGCTGCTTCTTTACCATGTGATCATGACCAGACTAATTAAAAGCAGTCAACGGGTATAATAAAAGCTTTGCGGCTTTTGTGCCTTGTAGGCTTATATCAAATTGTCTTGTTGTGATTAACTGCTGAAGCTTTTATCACGGTGTACAGTTTTATCACAACATTGCAAAAAGGTTATTTTAACAGCTGGGTTTTTCTTGCATAGAGAATAATGAGGTAATTTATCGAATTTTGTACCACCTCCACCTTTTGACAAAAAATCAGGCAGCAGTCACAGCTACTGATCGACCCCAAGTGATGCTCAAGCAGTGGTCATGTATTTAATAACATTTAATCTAGGCCTCTCATTTAAAAAGGTTATTATTAAATATAGAAGAATCGATCTGCTGAAGAATCGACTGATCTTTGTGGCTCCAGTATCCCTGTCTTTGTGTTTGCACTCAGTAAACAGCAGTGAATATTGGTGAACTGATGACCTTCACGGCCAATCAAAGTCATTTCTGTTGAGCATGGGAACACCATGGCAAATCAGTGGTGTTTCAGAACGCGCACAACAGTGCTTCAACGTTCGAGGGAAATGGACGTTTTTAAAATGTAAAAAGAAAAAAAAAAGAAAAAAAAAGAAAGAAATTCCAGAAGCATGACAACATAGTCAGCAGTAAGCATGGGAGGATAACTGGTCTCAAGGTTTACCGCGATTTGGAGAAGTCAAGGTTTCAAAACTGCCGAAGTTTTCTTTTATACCGTTCCCTTTTCTTTTTTCTTTCTTTTTTCTTTTTTTTACACATTTTTCATAACAATTTTATTTAGTTTATAGGGCAACAATTTCTCCAGCAGAATAGGAGGTCACACTTTATTTTGATGGTCCGTTTATTGAATTTAGGTTATATTGCAACTAATTCTCATTAGATTATAAGTAGACGGTTGGGGTTAGGGCTGGGGTTAAGGTTGGGGTTAGTGTAAGTTGACATGTACTTGCAAAGTTTCTTATAGTCAGTTAAATGTTGGTTGAATGTCAGTATCAACAGATATTAAGCAGTCTATTAATACTCAAATGGACCAACAAAATATAGTGTTACCGAATAGGAACCTCCACATTCTAAATTTTTTTCAATGTTTCTTAAATTAAAATATATTGTGTTCAATTGGGGGGGGGGGGGGGGGGGGGGGTGTAGTTGTTTTTTTTTTTTGGTGCAGTAAACACAATACCGTGATACAGTGAAACCGTGATATTTTTATCCAAGGTTATCATACCGTCAGAATCTTACACCGGCCAATGCCTAGTTTAAAAGTGGTGTCTTCAAAAACATTTTTATGACTTTGTATTTTCTAATGTTGACAAGGCTAAACAAACAAATCAGAAAGCAATATTTGCATTTTAATATAAACAAGTTTGATACTTTAACACAAATCTAGAACAAACCTTATTTCCACCTTGAAAATACAAAATGAGCATTCAACATGACTTACAACATAATGGAATTTAGCATTCGCACCTGCGTTCCTTGCGTTTTTTTGTTTGGAAGTATGTTACATCTCTCACCAAAGTCATCTTCCTTTAACACTCTCTACTACACACAAACCCCTCTTTCTCTCTCATCACAGTCCACTGAGGGTCTAATGTGTTCTCTGACAGCCATTTAACATCAACTAATATGCCACTGTGTCATACACACACACACACACACACACACACACACACACACACACACACACAAAAACCCAGATGGCGGAAAAAAGGTCTCAGTTTCACCAATGTCAACTTCAGATACGGTCACCCTGCTGAGATTTTATTGCATAAAAGCATTTCATATGAGTTCGAAAGTGCTACAACAACACCACCTTAAACACTGCAGAGAGGAAAAAGCCAGATATAAGTGCTCTATAAGTATACTTCTGCAGAGTAAAAGTCAGCTTCATTCAAACAGGCACTTGTAAAAAGTAAGAAACGTTAAAGACTGCAAAGCAAGTTCACAGTTCCTAACCATATTCAGGGGCTTCGTTCCAATTCCCACAGAGAGAAGAGCAGGGACAGTTCACCCAAAAAAGAAAAAAAAAAAGTCAGTATGGTTTACAGTCATATATTATAACCTTATTCTGTGGAACACACAAAAATAAACATGTTTTGAAGCATTTTGTAAGTAAACTGTGTCTCATCACCATCAAAAAACACAGATTTCTCAATAAGTAACTATAACAACAAAATGACATTTTCTTGGCAACTTATAAATACTATAATTATAATTAAACAAAACTAGCAACGAATGTTTTCCATTGCAAAGTGACATACATCTAGGTGTCACATTATTTATTGAAAATAAATGCAACAACATCCACTGAATCATTAGATGTGAATGCAGATGAATGAGTTTGAAGGGGCGAGCTTAAGAGCCCTGACTGACCACACAGATCTAGTGATGAGCATGTGCATCTGCAACTTCTGCTTGCTCTTGAATACAACACAAATACAACTGCCAACAAGAAGGAATAGACTGGGGCTGCACGATATAGGAAAAAATTGAACATTGTAATATTTTGTTATTCTGTGATACATTGTGATATGAATACAATTTCACCCCATGACCTGAATATCTCTATTTGGAAAGATCTTATTTTAGATTGACTGGAAGAATTCTATAGGCGTGTATTTCTGCATAAAAAGCAAATTAAAAGCATAGATAAATACAATAGAGAAAAAAGGTACACTTGAAATAAACAGTGTTTTGTTGTTTTCTGCGTCTAACAGTATTCAGGTACAGTAATTGAAAAATAAAAATAATAATTTAAAAAATCATCATTACTTAGGTAAAGTTCCTTCTACCAAATGCTTTTAAAATCCTCATACAGTCACAGGCTTCAAACCAATACAAATGATAAATTATATTGCAGACTCAACATTGCATATCCTGTGACTATTGCGAATGTTGACATTGTGATAGATATGATATATTGTGCAGCCCTAGTATAGACATTTTTCTTTATACAATATAACTACAAAATATCTACATCAGCCAGTATCAAAAGTCTATATTTGCCATTCAGAAAGGGACCCTGCAACGTATACAAACTGTAAAACAGTATTCGTATTGACCTTTGAAGATAAATAATCAATTTCTCCATTGCAGACATCTCATGGAATGTATTTGTGTAGTAAAATGCTCAAGTAAGGTGACATAAAATTACAACAGCTTTCCATCTTTGCTGTCTTGAATCCTTTGCTTACCTCCACCATATTCACTTTTATTCTAATGGACTGAATTGTTTACCAAACTGAAAATAAAAACCTTTCTCTAATCAATGACCAATGATGACCAATTGTCTGTTTGGTGTGTCAGAAACTGGAAGTTCACACCGTCTGTCATTCAGTATTGTGATGTACGTACTTCCAGCTGAAATGGAATAGAGGGTAGGGCTGCGCAATTAATTAAAATTCAATTTCTATTTTGATTCTGGCCTCCAACGATTATAAAAATAATAATAAAGATAAAACAATTATTGCATCATATCTTGTCCCCTTTCCAGCAGTCAACATTCACTCCTCCACAAAGCTCAGTTTCATGTGGAAATCAGTAAATCAAGTAACTTGATTATGCAGCACAGGACATGCTTGATCTATTGATGTATATTGATTAATTTATTTATTCATATTTTTAAAAACGCAAAAAAAAACTTGTGCTGTTCAGTGCATGCACACAGCCTCAGAAACTCAACAGAGCATGGACATGTAAAGTCATCTTTCAGCTCAAGTTGCACGCCTAAATGATCAAATGCATGCAAAAAAGTGTCAAAACCCTATGCTTAGTGACTATTCAAAAACTTAAACAAGTCTTTAAACAAATCAATGGTCATTTGGTCTACTCATAGTTTTAAATATCCATGATTACAATACTGACCAAAATAATCATGATTATTCGTGGGAAACAGCCATACACACACATTCACACACACTCAATCATACACTACGGCCAATTTAGTTTATTCAATTCCACACAGAAATTTCAACTAACCCAGCCGGGACTCAAACCAGCGACCTTCTTGCTGTGAGGCGACAGTGCTAACCACTGGGCCACTTTGTCAAATCAGCAAATTTAATACCGTCAATTCAACACATATAACCAACAAAGCTGCAGTTTTACCAGAAAGTCCAGAAATGACCTTTTGATGATACTTCACAAAGTCAAACCTTTTTAAAAAAATTGAAAAATTGCTCCCAGTAAGATCTAGACCAGTGTTTCTCAACTGGTGGGTCGCGACCCACATTTTTAGTGGGTCGCGGAGTGTGTGGTCAAAAAAAATTTTTTTTTTCATTTATTTAGCTTATACAGGACTTTTATTTTGAAGTGCACACGCGACAACAGTTTAGTTTAGTTCATGGGAACTGAACCTTTCCCTACCCTAACCTCTGTTTACAGTATTTGTCGTTTTTAACTTTGTAATATTTCTATAATTTGATGCATGTTGCTAAATGACAGCAATAAAATATTGTTTATTTGTAAGTCTTTGTCATTTTATTATGATTTATCTGTTACTAGTTGTGTATGTTAAAAAATAAATGAAAAAATAATTATAATTCCTAAAATTATATTATAAAAATTTGGGTCACGGCTTGATGACCATGCTAAAATGTGGGTCCCATGGCCAAACCAGTTGAGAACCACTGATCTAGAACATGCCTCATGCTTTTTAAGAAAGACTGTCAGCATTGATTTGAAACGGGGAGCATCTATATTCATGCACCATATTTTCTTCTTTTGAATATTTTGCAATCACCACAGACAAGAATTAATTAATGCAAAAATATGCACCGCATTAGAAGATTTCACAGAACTCTGCATAGCCATGGTGCAATTTAATCATAGTAAACGCAAGATACTTGGCTATAATTTAATACTCTAAAAAATATATCAGTGGTAGGTTCTAAATTTATCGTAAAAATGAATCCATTTGTTTCACCTTTATTGTGTTTAGCTTTGGTAACTGGATGTTTTGTAAGTAAAGCGTCCAGTGTGTAGGGAAAACTGATCCAGAACACAGCTGGAATCTGACCATCTATTGAAGTGCTTATTAAACAGGTGCACCTGATTAGGGGAGGCCTGCGTATTAATAAGCACATCCAACACAAACAGCACAAAGGTTACAACTGCTCAGCGCAACAGAAAAAAAAAAAAAAAAAAGTAAATTATTTACTCATCCAATGGAAATGGCTGGTGCATTTGTCTTGGGGCAACAAAGAAAATATTCCCTCACATTTCTTCTACAAAAAAAATTGTGTTTCAGCACTAGCAAATGTGTGTTTGTGTGTGTGTGGATTCTGGCTCCTGCTGTTCAGGGTAAATCTCTGCCAGGTACATGCTCTAATATCGCTTGATGCGGGTGATCCAGCCAAATATTCTTCAAGGTCATGCAGATTTTTTACTTATTAAGAACAGAAAGGAGAACAAAAAAGCCAAATACATCAGCACAAATATGAGATGTTTGTGCGTTTCTCCGATTCAAAAAGAGAAACATTCTTCAGGCTCAGGTGCGTAACGCTTGTTAATTTAAGCATTTGTGTAGGTGTGTGTGCGGTCTGTCTTCAGGGCTCAGGTGCACATCATGGGCCTGTGATGAAGATCATCTTTCCTGAAGTGTAATTTCAGATGATGAAGGTGATTGAGAGACAGAATCCCTCTGTCTCTTCACATGCCTGTCTGTCTCTTGCTGCGACTGAGGGCCAACAAAGAGTTGAGGGGTCATAAACACACCTACCCCCAATTTCACTTGCATGCAATCTTTTTCTCTCTGGCTAAGAGGCCAGAGCACAATTAGTGTGCCAGCTTTTCCTCCATCTCTCTCTCTCTCTGGCCTGCCCTTCCCCCATCTTCTCCAGCCCTGCAGCTCACTGGCGGAAGATCAACACTCACATACCTCAGTGCTTTGTGTTTCACCAACACAGTTCCAGTGGCGAGCGCGCACACACACTCATATATATACATCCATGTAACCATACTATCATAGCATGATCTAAGTGCTCTAGATCTGACAGCTGTAAATAGACATGTCCCCTGCAGAGCCACTCAACTGTCTACAAACACAATGCACACACACAGCACTACGAACAGTGTGTGCGCGACTCAAGAAAAAGACTACTGACTGAACATTGATACAGACCCCAAACATTGACACAGAACCCAAAATATGGTGAAAAGGAGCCATTTTATACAGCACTATTACTTGGAAAAGTGAAATGTTCTGTTTAAGCATTTTATCAAATTAGGAATTGCATGTTCATCTTCGGAGAAAGAGCAAAACTGTGATACGTTGAATTAGACATTGACCAATATTGATACTTGGATAATCAATATGCTTAATAAAGTATTTCAGACTATAAATCTTCTTTTATTTATATATATATATATATATATATATATATATATATAACAGCAGCAATATTAGCATTAGTATTACCATTAGGTAAAATGTAACGTTTGTAACAAAATGTAACAAATGTAACGTTTTTAAATATGTAAGTTAAGGCAAGGGATTGCTTATTAGGCTCAATTAGCTAACTGGAATAATTACCCATTGTAGGGACAGTGAGGAAACTAGCAAAATGGTAAACAGTTTATAGTCCATTTAGTATTATGCGTCATCAGAATTGTTATGTATACAGTCTAAAATTGCATTATTCAGACTCAGAATTATAGTAGAACAAACTATGGATACATTTATTTACTGAAATCAAACTTTTAAAGTGCAGGTAAAATGTATTGGGTTTTTACGTAATGTAAAGACACTGTTTTTTCATGTGTAGAATCAGGTCTTTGTCAATCTTGGACATGCAATTTATTTTCAAACAGTCATTTTTCATATGTTAATCTGGCCAATGACGTTGAAAAATCTGTGACTATTTATTAGCCTTTTGTTTGTTAATTCAGTTTGTACAGTAAGTTTCCATTTGTTAACTTAACTGAAGTCAATGTAATGACAACATTTATCAATCATAGGTGAAATTAAATTCTTAGTTAACTCCTAATAGTGCGTTAAAACCAGAAATTATAAACATTTTATTTAATGGAGTTAATAACTAATAAAATTATGCAGTATTTTTAAAATTAACTTTAACATAACTATAATATAACTGTTTCTCACTGTTGAATTTAACAGCAACAAGAACTCTGAAACCAGCAGAGGCCTAACTACTGAATACGAAAAAAAAAATTACAATATCCTATATTTTATATTCTAATAATATTTAATATGCCAAATACATTGTAAAACTGTAAACAGCTGTGGTTGCCGAAATGTTAAAAATACAGTAGAAAGGTAAAAAAAATTAATGATCATATTTCATACTTGAATTATTAGTAATTTCATTTCATTTTTAGTCATACACCAATGTTTTAAAGTGATAATATCTACACAACATAACTTTTTGGCAAAGACAAAAACACTACCATAAGTATATGTGGATGAGACAGAGTCAAATAATTTTTCCACAAGCTGAGAACTATTCAAATATTTAGATGCTGCTCATCATGGTTAAAGTATGCAATAAATTAAAGTATGCAATAAACATAATTTATCAACGTTAGATGTAATAGAACTCTAATGTGCATAAATCAAGTAAAAAAAAGTTATGTCGTCAACAAAAAAAAGCATAAAAAGTGAAGTGTCATGCAGGGAACTGAAAGTAAAATTACGCTTATTCACTGTATATTCATAAACCTTACCATTACCTATGTTACATATTTCTACTGTTTCAATTTTACAGTTGTTTACTATTGAAATCACTGACATTTGGCAATACAAAAGTGAATTTAATGGCAGGGTGGCACAATGGCTCAGTGGTTAGCAATGCTGCCTCACAGCAAGTAGGTCACTTGTTCGAGTCCCAGCCAGTTGGCGTTTCTGTGTGGAGTTTGCATGTTCTCCCCGTGTTGGCGTGAGTTTTCTTCGGGTGCTCCTGTTTTCCCCACAGTCAAAATTGGATTAACTAATTTGGCTGTTGTGCATAAGTGCGTGTATGAATGAGATTGTATGATGAACAGAAGGGCATCGGCTGCGTAAAACATATGCCGAAATAGTTGGTGGTTCATTTAGCTGTGGTGACCCTAAAATTAATGAATGAATTTAATGGAAACATAAAGGTAAAGCCTTCTGATTTGCTGTTGCCGTTGGTTGCACAATAAATCATCTTAAATTAGTAAAGATCTCCATACTATACAGAAGTACAAACACTGCCTTCAGATACTTTCTGATGGCAATATTGTAAGATGCCTTCATCTTCCATGCTGATTTTATATCATGTGAACACGTGTGACCAATGGAAGACTGAGTAACCTCTTAGCTGAAACATACTGTGGAAAAGTTACCTTTAAATCTTCGGGGACTGTAGCATTGCAATAAAGTATTTTATAGAGTATTTAAGAACTTACACATTTAATGTGTTATATGTAAACTGTGTTTTTAATAAACACACAACAGAGTGAGGTGTTATATAATACTTGCAGGATCTGTGAAGTTCAGAGTCATCGAGTTTTAAAGGTTCAAAAAACCCTGGAGTACTATTTTTTTTTATTTTAACAGATTTGTGTGTGTTGAGCATCAGTTTAGACAATGTTAGCAGATGTTAGCTTTAATTGTGGGGAAAACTGGATCATTTTGAGCTTGTCAGCTAATTTCATCCTCCGGGTTTAAAACAATTTTTGGGCGGGATCAAAATCGGTGACGTATTCAGCGCAAAACTGCAACTCTTATTATTATTCATGGCAGACTTTTCTTATCCTATGAGAAGACACTGCTTCTTAATTATTCATGAGCGCACAAGCTTACCAGAGGCGAAGCAGGCCGGCCAATGGGGAAACACGATGGGTGAGACACAGTTTGTATGTGTTTGTTTCCATGATCAACGGGGTTTGTTGTCATGTTTCCCCCTCGCGATGCTGTCAGGCCCGATACAGCAATGCTGTTGGTTTGCAGCAAGCATTTTTGTCGGGAGAGCTGTGCGAGAACTGGAGAATGGCGGACTTTGTAGTTTATCAGTTGAGTTCGTTACAGTCTGTGGTTTGTTATTCACACACATTGCCTCCGTGCTCCTGTGTTCGCACATGTTTAAAATCCTCCAGATTACCGACAGGGTTAATGGTTAAAATAGACAGGGCAAGAGACTGCACTATCTACTGTTTCTGCCTTCAGACTCGAGGATAGAAGAGGAGAGAAGTCCTCCTCCTTTATAGTGTTTGTAAACCCGATTATCTTTATGATGATAGAACAAATTGTGGTTATGTGTATATGAAATTACGAATAACAAATGTAGCAGGACATTAAATTACTGTTTATTTCTTTGCATTTTAACTTTGAAGACTGTAAAATCATGCGTCTCCTCATGCTTTGTATCTCATTTGGTAAACCAACTGCTCAACTCTTTTTCCCCTGCACTGCTGGCCACGCCCACTCCCCCTTCTGCCCGCAGCGCTCCACGCCCATCTCGAAGCATTTTTTGAAAAACTTTTGAGGTAGACTTGACCTGAAAGAGGGGGGTTTCATGGGCCTGTAACTTACTGTCAGTGGGTCAAGCAGATATTGTTATATTAGATTGTTATTTCCCAATGGCCAAAATATAATAATCATTAAGTCTGTGAGTTAATTAAGTTTGGTTTCGAACTCTTTCAGATCATTTGTTTTTTACAGGAGGGTAGAGTAGGTGGCCTTGAACATTTGCCAGAGCAGAGGCTTTCCGTTAATCACTTACTGCTTACAAGCTCAGAAACATGCACGCAAAAAAACAAGGATATGACAGCTTTCTAAGCCCACCTGGCATTCTTACGCACATGTGTTGATGAAGCAAGTGCAAAGGAACTGATCACTAATGCACTCAAAATAAACGAATAAATAAACATTTTGTGCTTCAGTCAGTGTGTAATGCCTACACTTTAGAGTCAACTTCCACAATCACACACAAACGTTTCTATATATAAAGAGTCTAGAACATTCAGGTGCTCTTCAGGCTCTAATGTCTGGAAACAGTCAGATTATGAAGGAATTCTACAGGACACACACAGAAACATTTAGCCCAGACCTCAGAGAATAATATGGATCCAAACATAAGCAAACCAGAGACCAAAGCACACTTGAGCTTTATCTCCAGGATGAGAAAGGACATCTTTGTTCCCATGTTTATTCAAAGAAACAATATTCAGTTATGTTTATCACACGTTTCCAAACAACTATATATTGCCAAAACCAATGATTACATTTGAGGGTCAAAAAAAGTGCACTCAAAGATAAGATTTTTTATGTGATTAGCATGACTATACGCAGTAACAACAGATCCTTTCTTCAGGGTTATGACGTAAATCCAAGTATGAAAGATTATAGAGGCTTTGGATCTATCCATTAGTTGCTCACTACATTTTAAGATGTGGCTACTATATTTAAAAATGAAGACTTTAAATCAGATGTCGTTTTAAGATGGGTATTAAGGGTATACATACCAGCTCTGTTAAAGAAAAATCAAATGATGAAAACCCAAAAATACATTTTCTATACGGTTGAGCTGCAACTTAAACGTAGACAGCATAAAAATATGTGGGACCCTGAACCCAAAACTGGGTTTTTCAGAATGACAAACAAGCTTCCCAGGAGAAACTCACCGTCTTTTTTCATGCAATTCTTATGTGAATAAAACTATGTACTGTATGAATGTGCAGATGACTCGGAAGACACTGGCAATAGGGTTTATCCATTATGCAAACATAAACCAAAGGTAAGCAACAATTTGCTAAAGTGTGGCAAGATGGCTTCATTCATTCATTCATTTTCTTTTCGGCTTAGTCCCTTTATTAATCCGGGGTCGCCACAGCGGAATCAACCACCAACTCATCCAGCATATTTTTTACGCAGCGGATGCCCTTCCAGCCACAATCCATCTCTGGGAAACATTCATACACACACATTCACACACATACACTACGGACAATTTAGCCAACCCAATTCACCTATACCACATGTCTTTGGACTTGTGGGGGAAACCGGAGCACCCGGAGGAAACCCACGCAACCACAGGGAGAACATGCAAACTCCACACAGAAATTCCAACTGACCCAGCCGGGGCTCGAACCAGCGACCTTCTTGCTGTGAGGCGAATGTGCTACTCACTACGCCACCGTGGCGCCCAAGATGGCTTGATAGCTACAAAAATTAAATTTCTCCCTCTTTCCTTTTCATTCTTGCTGCATTAAAAAATAAATCGAAGATTGAAGATGCAATGGCTCAATTTCTATTTGTGCGAATAAATAGTGAGGGAACAATTAGATCATAGCTCTGCTTGAAATGTTTAATACACTCAGAAGTGATGGCAATTTTTTTGGAAACGCCTCAAATTTTTCTGACCATCTGATCACTAGTTGAGAGAGGTTAAACGCATCAGCATTGAATAAATTGTTCTCTTATATCTACATAAAAGGTATGTGGCTTAGATAGGTGCAAAAAAAAACCACTCTATATGTATAAGCACTCTATATGTATCAGACTCCTGCATCTCATGTCTTTACTCTCTTGCACTCACACAGTGTGATGTACTCTGAAATATACGTGTAAAATAATCATACTTCAAAATATATATGAAAAAATAGAGTAGATGCCTAGAACGGAAGTGGAGAAGAGGTTCAGGTTGGCATTCCTAACATGATTTCACCTAGTAGGGCATGTTCTGAATTAACATCTATGTTGATCTTGGAACAATATTTCAATCAGCCAATCAGAATTAAGAGAAAAGTTTACCATTTATGTTAAGTTCAGGCTTATGGTTATTTAAGCACTTCTACATGATTGTTATCAAGCTACTCCCTTCTGATTTTGGGAATTGATATGGATTATATTTTCCAACAAAAATTATGTTCCACGATTAACATCGTGCTTGGCAAAACCATGATGTGCTGTTAGAAATGTGTGAGCTATCATATCTAACTCCTCCTGAGTTAGCCTACGTGTTATTGATAAAATAAGGGCTAAATTACAATTCTACAACAAAAGGGACTGACAGAGAGTGGTATTTTCTAGGTTTAAATTGAAATATGAAAACACAGGCAAGGCATGGAACGATAATCAATTTACCGTAATTTGAAAGTCAAGGTTTTAAAACCGCAAATATTTTCTGTTATACCATTCCTAAGGTATTTGTAAGGGGTTTTAATGTTTTAAAATGTAATAGAGTTTTAAAATGGGTTGTAAAGAAATTTGTAGCCGAAATGAGAATGAATGAATGAATGTATGTATGTATGTATGTATGTATGTATGTATGTATGTATGTATGTATG
>CAIGQQ010039163.1:7669458-7685462 GCA_903798035.1 Danio albolineatus | reverse complement strand
ATGAATGAATGAATGAATGAATGAATGAATGAATGAATGAATGAATGTATGTATGTATGAATGAATGAATGAATGAATTAAAGAAATCTGTGTATGTGAAACTAATGAAGCCAAAGATTTATTTTAATTATTTAGTCGACAGATTTACTGTTCCAAAATATTATAAATGTTTCCTAAAATAAAATTTATTTTGTTCAGTGGGTCAAAAGTTTTTAAAGATCTTATTTTAGAGCAGTAATCACAATACAGTGAAATTTTTATCTAAGGTTATCATACAGTCAGAAACTTATACCAGCCCATGACTATATATATATATATATATATATATATATATATATATATATATATATATATATATATACACACATACACACACACACACACACACACACACAAACACTCCGGATGCTATAGGTGAATTGGGTAAGCTTAATTGTCCTTAGTGTGTATGTGAATGAGAGTGTATGGATGTTTCCCAGTGATAGATATACGAGAAAAAAAAATGTGTTTGAGGCTTAGGGCAAATTCATTACCATGAACTGAACACTTATTATTCAGCTATGACTTATTCAGATTTTTTACTCTATGGTACTAAAATGGTATGACAAATACTGTAAAAATCATATCAACATACGGTCTCAAGACGGAAATCACATTAACTTAAGACTCGCTTAATTGTACTAAATGATTAGAGTCTGGCATGTCACCAGAGAAAGGTTTTTCACCTATTAATTGAGTTTTAAATTTAGGATTAGGTGAATGATTCATTCACAATAAATTAGATGAATCATTCACGATAAGATCTCTAACACACATTTACAAAACAACGCTGATAACATTCTCAAATCCAAACAAATCACTGCAGAGAGCAAAACTATCCTTTCTCTTCAGTTAGCCTAGACGTGCGTCGCTGTCTCATGGCGGCTTTAAAAACATAAAATCTAATTTGTTGACCATGTGGAGATGGTGTCTTTAAACCTCACTCATCAGTAATGCTGTGATATAGTGTGAAGTATGCTGAGGTGAGACAGGAAGACTTTAATACACGATGAAGACGACAGACCCTGTTTAAACAACATGAGTGATGCTGAGCTAACTAGACAACACATTTTTAAAGCCAGAGAAGAAGCAAATGACCCCAGATCAGTAGGATGATTCTGCATTACTCTGCTAAAAAATAAAAAAACTCTATTCTGGTATTTGGTTATGTGCTCCATTGTGTGGGAGAACATGCAGTGCGAGCTAAACCCCCAGGAAATTGGTAAGCTAGAGCCAGGTAAGAGAACATCTGCTGAAGAGAGATATAACACACACACACACATGATCACAATCCCCACCTTAATCACCTCTGTCTTGATGGAGGCTATTTGTGTGGCCAGAGATATCTGGCTTCAGCCTAAGAGCGGGAATGAGTACATCAGTATGAGCTTAAAATGGATCTCAACAAATGGATAAAATAATGAAATGAGGAGTACATGTACAGTCAAATACATTTCTGCTGAAATACAACAACCAAAAATGCTCAAATAATTATCCTGGATCTACACAACTGACATTCCCTGCAGGTAGGCAACAAGATAATTAGACAACATGAAACTCACATGCTTTAAAAACAGCTTAGGTTACATCAGCCGTTACCTAATCACTATTATATAAATCGTCACTGGATATGAATATGATAGGACAAATACCCTTACTCCTGTGGGAGTCACTGCATCTCTTTTGACAGGAAACGTATGGGAAAAAAATGAGTTGCGAGTTGTTTAGCCACCATGCATAAAATCACTCCACTGATAACTTAATGTAGTCACAATGTGCACAATTGCTTTGACATTTAGGCTGCCTCCAAAATATGACCCTACCAGTATATGTACAATCAACAAAATTATATATGCAAAAACAGCAGCATGTCTATCACAGTACCAGGATTACCTTTAACTTTCTCTGTGAGAATCTGAAATGTGCAAACAACATGCGATTCATTATCCCACGTTTGTTAAGCCAACATCACGCAGTTCACTCCTCAAAGAATTCAAAGGAGTTTATGAGGAATCATTTCAACTTTAAGTCTGTATCCAATATCACATAATTCCCTACTATGCAGTAGGCAAGATACATAGGCTTCCTATTTTAAGCTGAATATCCACCCTGACCTCATGAAGAAATGTAACTATTTTATGTTTTATGAGTTTAGTGGCTAAATCAGTCATGAAAATGGTATGAAAAGGGAGTCATGGTACCAAACCCCACCACAAAACCCAACCGTCACTGGGGGATAAGCAAATTGTAGGAAACTGTATGAACAAAATCATACGAACTCATATGAATTAGCCACTAAATCAAAAAGTTACAAATTGCCGTGAGATAGCATTGGAATATCCGGAAAAAACTAAATTTCCATAACATGAATGGGAAATCCGTCCACTGTAGTGTTTATATAGCAATAACATAACATTAAAATAATATGCTAAAAAATAACAATATTAAAATGTTTTTAGATCTATTATTATTTTGCATTGCTTTAATAATCCCCATGAAAACAATGGATTTTTTTTTTAATCTGAGGTAAATTATCCATTGTTGTTCTCATACAATTAATGTTTGTGTGGCTGCAAAGTGCTCTCTCTTCTATATTTGATCACTCAATAGTACTTTTACAGACTTTATGTTTAGCTTTTCTGTTGTCTACTTTTTAACACCCAGTCTTTGATGTGGTCATTTTGAAGCCAAAGTTCTTCAAATTTATATTATCCTGCCATTAACAGCCTTAGATGACAGGTACAGTCTGCTAACTACATCTGACTTCAGTGAATGACAGCTGAAAATGCCCCAACCATAACAATAGGCATAAAAACAGTATGGTTTTAAAATGTGGTAAGAATACATTTGGATAAAAGGAAACTGCGATTCTAAATGGCAACCTAAAATCCCTGATATTCCATGACTAGGACAAACAATTAAAAAAAACAATTCTGTGATTTTCAATGTCTGGAACTCCAGACATTCCATCACTCATGGGGAGTTGGGTAAATAGAATGTGAAAACAGTAGTATGACTGACCCACTGTCCTTAAAAAGGCAAACAAAAAGCTACCATGTGATTCAGTAATGCATGCATACATTGGAAACTTCACTATGCCATTTGGCCACAGGACAATGAAGCAACATGGTCAAATGTTTAAGACACCTGGAAGAATTACTTATTCAAAATATGTACTTGCTCAAACAGTATGCAAATTTGAACACAGCCATGAATTTTTTTTAAAAATAAGCACGATACTAAATCTTGATCATGTCGTTATACAGGATAAGGCAATACTGATATGATTTATATTTACTCTAAAGGTATTTAAAGATTCAATAACTATAAAATGTGTTCTGTGATACCACGTTCCAATAGTAAATAAAATAATCTGTAGTGATGCACAGATATAACAAATATGGCAGAAATTTGGAGCAGTTTATTACTGGATTATTTACAGCTCATATATCAAATCTAGTGACAAAAAATACACGAGTAGTCCACATCCATTAAGTTTATCACAAACATAGTCTGAATCTTTCCCAACTGCCTAAATTTTTTTTTTCAACAACAACAAAAAACAATTTCAAACTGACTTTACAATTGTGAAAGTGCAGACACAAACAGACAGTTATAAACCTAGAATGTAGTCTGAAGATTAGAGTTTAGTTTGCATCACAAAGCCCCAGAGTCTTTCAACTGATGCATATCAGTCCAGTGAACAACGTATGGGCAAGTCTACCTCTCTCATCCACCTACCAACACCTCCTGCCAGTCTGACTGTTATTCCAACCCAAAGTAGCATTTTGTACAGTTGCTGATTACTGCTTTTAAGTAGCTATTAAATATTTCTACAAGCAAAGTGAAAAGAGGTACTGCAAAATATCAGGTTAGAAGCAAACCAAATCTAATTATGGCTTTGACATTCTTCACTAAAATGGTATGAAGACGTAGACCTGCTAAAGCCCAAGGACAAACTGTAGGTCAGTATGCAAGAAATTAATAAGTGCAACAAAAAAAAGCACTAGAGGATTTTTTCTTTTTCTAGATTTCTATTAAATAGACTAGACAAGGGCATGAACGGGAATGAACAAAAGAGAGCAGCACACATATAAGCAAAAGAGCAGACATTTAAAAGTGTGAACTTCTTCTGGTGTGTCGGTCAACACCATATGATACAAAAGCTTTTACTTTCCATAGACACAACTGAAACAGCAATGCCACTTAAGCATGTTGTAGATCAGTATTTTAATTAAGTGTATAATTAAAAGGACAGTTCACCCTAAAATGAATTATCCGTCATCCTCCACTTGTTCCAGACCTGTTCAGTTTATTTCTTATACTAAACAAAAACGAACACACACATAAAATAACATTTCGAAGAATGTTGGAAAATTGTAACCTTTGACTTCCATAGTATTTTCTAGCCTACTATGGAAATCAGTGTCTGCTGGCTTCCAACATCAAAAATACCTTATTTTCTGTTCAACAGAAAAAATAAGTCAGAAAAGCCTGGAAACACTTGAGGGTGAGTAAAAATGAGCACATTTTATTTTGAGTGAACTATTCCTTTAAGACCTCACACTTAGGTGCAAGAATATCACATCCATGCAACACATGTCATTAGCAAACTACATTAAACTTAAAGAGATTATTCACAGAAATTTAATTTACAAATGATCCTGTAAATTCTATGAAGCACAAGAGATGTTAGACTGTAATATGACAGCTTCAATGACCATTCCCTTTCACATTTTTTCCTCACAAATTTAAGCGACTGGTCTCTTTCAGCTAACATCTTATACTTTTCCCCCATACCGTATACATTTTAGGTGAACTGACACTAATTAACAACAATGTAAACTTATAATCATAAAAAATCGTTGTTTTAGAAAAGAAAGAGAAGCTGTTGCGTCCTCTGCCTCTGCTGCCAATGAAGCACACGAACGGTGAACTTAAATGTTCACTCAGCATCAAGCAGTGCCATCTGAATAAGTTCAGAGATTTCCCGTAATAATCATCGGTTGTTATTTCGCTGCTGAAATCTGAGTGACGGTGCTCGTGCACTTCCCCTGCTTTGATTGACAGCACGTCAACAGCGCTCGCGCCCTGCACGCGAAGCGATGGCGCTTTCTAGAAAATCCACAAGTACCAGCGACTGCATCCCACATTCACACCAAATCCTCACATAATGTCTAACAACAGCAGGCGCTCAGAGAGACCGAGTCTGCCTTTTCAGTTGATCCTCTTCACCCGAGTAATTAGGGAGAAAAGAGTTAAAGTTGGTAATTCCCCTGAGGAGAGCGGTGCACAGACAGCTCCCTCTACATCAACAATAACACGCTGAAAGCTTTCTACAAGCGCTGTCCTGCAAAATCATTTCTCATGCAACTTTGGCTACGAGAACAGAGCTTTGATGCATCATAACGACCTGTTAATACAGCAGGTAAGTAGTACGCGTACTTCTAACGGTACAATAAGATCTCCCTGCACACTATCCGACTGGAAATTGAGCGCAGCGTTTTACCTTTAGTTCCGCACTCTCCGCCATCTTGTGACTGCTAGCGCAGGCGTGACGTTGCCAGGTCACGTGGTGTGCACGCGCGGCTCGTTGCCCGGCGTAACCGTCCACACGTTTTACAAATAGGGGTGTCCAAAAATGCTGCGCTACCTTTGTGAGTAGAAAACTATGTTGAGGAAAGGTATTGTTATTTCCATTTACAGTATACAGGCTTCGTTTTATGAATAGGATTAAAACGTATATTTTGAAGCACATCAATAGCATAATTAATCGTTAAATCGTCATGAAGTGCTCTTTCTTCATTTATTTTGGGGGTTATTATGTCTACTAAAAGGGACAAAATAACTATCAGTTGGCACCAGGTTGGACAGGCGATTGATTTGATAAAAAACTTTTCCATTTTACGATATTGTCAAATGTTTAAATATGCAAATTACGTATAGTTTACAAGTGCGCTGATTTGCATACAGTTTTAATACAGAAATCAGAACCTTGGATGAAGTCAGGTTCAAAATTCTTGTTTCTTTTTTTAACACAGAGTAAAAAGTATTTACAGTGAGGATTTTATGAATATCCTTTAATAAAGAGAACAGAAAGTTTGACAATTCTTGTAGAATAACATGTCAAACTTGAATATAAATGTATGAGCATATCCCTCAGTAAAACCTGTAGACACTTTACACTAAGTTTTCATTAGTTAATGTTAGTCAATGTATTTACTGCCATGAGTTAATAATCAAGTCCTGTGCTGAATTTAAAAAAGTTCACAATTTGCAAGTTAACAGATGGATTGAAATCCAAACTCATGCTTGTTAACAAAACACTGAGTTAACTAACTATGAACAACTGTATTTTCGTTAATGGTAATGAATAATTACAGTAATAAATATATTGCTCATCGTTTATTCATGTTAGTTAGTAATGCATTTAGTGACATCAACTGCAACCTTATTGTACAGTGTTACCAAATGTAATGTGTATTTATATAGTGGCCATACACCCAAAGCACTTGACAGTCATGAGGGGGGTCTCTCCACACCACCACCAGTGTGCAGCGTCCACTTGGATGATGTGAAATCAGCCACAGGACAAGAGCACTGTTGCGCACACCACACCACCCACCAGCTATAGGGGAAGTGGAGAGACAGTAATAGAGCCAATTCAGTCGATGGGGATTATTGGGAGGCCACGATGGAAGGAATTTGGCCTGGACACTGGCCAAAGAAGTGCCATGGGATTTTTAATGACCACAGACCTCGGTTTAACATCTCATCCGAAAGACAGCTTTCACTGACAGTAGAGTCCCCTTCACTATACTGGGGCATTAGGACTCACAGACCACATGCTGAGCACTACCTGCTGGCCTTACTAAAACCACTTCCAACAGCAACCTAGTTTTGCAATGTTGTCTCCCATGACTAGTGTCAGTCCTGCTTAACTTCAGTGAGTGACCGGTCTTGGGCTGCAGGGTGATCTGGCTGTGGCTAATGTGGCAAATGTTTATATGAATAAAAGGTCCAAAGTCCCAAATTTCAAAACTACAAATGCTGTGTCTGGTCTTCAGTAGGCCCACCATATCTGCTTTATTTTGCATTTTGTCTACTTTTTTCTTGCAACTTTCCTTATAAAAAGACAAACAGACAACATCAAATTACAAAACATAATGCACATGTGCGTTCCAAATTTAAATGATCATGAAATAAAACAAAACAAACATTAAAAGAAACTTTGACATCTAAAGCATTTGTTATGTTTTGATGAATGTAATACTGAGCATATCTTTCTAGTTTTGCAAAATGTTTATTGGGTACACTCTTAAATAAAGGTTCTTTATTGACATCATTGGTTCCATGAAGAACCTAATATACATGGAACCTTTTTATTTACTAAAGATCCTTTACAGTGAAAAAAATATATTTAGAATATGAAGTTGTTCTGCGCACTATGAAAAAAATGTAGGACTAGTCACTGTGAATTGTGAATTTGTGAATTTGCGCATCGGTGAAGTTGTTTTTAAGTGTTTGGGCAACAGTGACATTTACATTACACTGAACTGAACTAAAGTGAACTTTAACTTTGACAAGTGAACTGAAGGAGTTTCAATTTACTACAACTTCATCTTAAGCTATTTTGACACAAACATTGTAATAAGCACTATAGAAATAAAGATTAATTGAATACCTCACATGTTTCTTAGTCTACACCCAAGAGTGTAACAAAATAAGCAGAGGGGCCTTCAAACTTTGTGGTCCCACTTTATATTGTGTCATTAACTACTATTTACATTTTTTTTAAAGTTATGTACTTAATGTGTTCATGTTGTATTGAACACTTGTTCTCGAGGTGAGTTAATGTGTAAGCGATTATTCAACAGTTAATTATGAATGCAATAACAGAAATTAATTCCAGATGTTCTTAGATGCAGATGATGTTTGTACATGAGTGCATTTTTATCAAATTATTAATTTAAATGTAATTACATAGTAATAGGTCTCTATTATAAAGAGGGTTCAGTTTTGTTTTGGACATTGTGGGGCTTGATGTTAAAAATAGAGATATACTGTCACCTACTGTATAGATATACAGAACACAGTGCATCTCTCCGGACACAAGTTTGATTTAAATAAGTGAATAATGAAATCAAATGTCTACAATTAAATCTATTTTTAAAGATGTCCAGAAGTTTTAAAAACGCAGATTATTATTATTATTATTATTAAAAACTCTGAAGCTTATTTATCATTCAGATTTATTCACAGCTGTCTGTGAGAGTCAGACCTTTAAAGGTCTCTTAAAATTAAAATAGGGTTTTATTTTTAGATGTTAGTACTGTTAGTTTTTAAGATATCTATAAGCTATGTTTATTTCTTTTACATGGCACTGTTAACAGAAAAATGTATATAAATCTGATCTCTAAACTGAGGATTCGCGTACTGTACAATCACACAGGCAATGTCTATTTGTACCGCTAGATGGAAGTGTTGTATTGCACAAATTAATTGACCCCTTTTGAGGTCTGTTTCTTTGGGTTAGTACGCTGTTAACGTGTAGTTTTTTTTAAATAGTACGCTACAGAACTGGTGTGCAGGCTAAACATATATTATTGTATAGTAATTAGGTAATAATTCATATATTTTAAAGAAAATACATTGTATATACTGTTTAAAATCTATATTTATTTGTTATAGGCTGCATACGGCAAGATCAAGCCGAGGAGGGCGTCATTACACACGCACTTTCCAGGTAACGCCGGAAGTTTCCATTATAGTCGCAATTTGTTTTGTTTTTTTGGAGGTATGAAAGACATCTTTTGAATTCATGAGTCCATATTTGTGGCTTTAATTGAACTTTTATTGAAGAACGAGGCAAGAGAATGTTTTATTTTCGAAAAAAGAAAAGAAAAACTGAAGAAAGAAACACTCCAGAGGTCCTGTGACATTTCGTTTGAGCACTTTCATGTGGATCAACAACTTTCTCGAATGTTTATGTCGGAAATTAGGGCTAAGTGCTTGTTTGAAGTTGACTTTGAAGTACAGTTGATTTTGAATCATTTTTGAACTGATTCATGTTAGGATATAGACAGGTCTGAAAGTTGCTTTTTTAAAGTGCTTAATATTGATGATACACAATTCATTTGTGATAGCACGTCATTGAAATCATTTTGAGGGAAAAAAACTAAATACATGTAAAAACGCATAAATACATAAATAATGAGAATAATCAACAATTCCAGTTTATGAAATTTCACATTATACAGTTCATTGCACATTGCCACATATTATGTATTTGTATTGTTTAAAAAAATCAACCTATTTACACAAGTAACAGGATAATTATTTGAGGGCTTATCGATGACATCCTCTGGCTTGTTTTACTCTGTTTTCCTAAAGTAATCCTAGACACTTTCATCCACAGCAGAATGTTCAAATGCCAGTGATTGTGATTCAGCAGTCCTCGGTCCTCAGCGTCCAGTGTGCATAACTCAAACCGAGTGCGAATGGAGAATTCCTTCACGGGAGGTTCACAGGTGTCACTTGGATCCTGGGATGCAGTTTTTTTTTAAGTTAAGGTGGTAAGAGAGGTGGCTTAAAGGTGCAGGTCCCTGTGCAGTGGCGTGGAGTGAGCATTTTGCAGGAGAAATGGTGAAGAGCGTCGTGAGCTTCTAGGGAAAAGGAGGATTTAGTTCCATGAATCATGGCACAAGGGAAATCTACTGCTAAACCTGTGTAATCCTTTACATTCTCCAAATAGCTGGGTCACACTTAGTGAATGTATAAAGCGTGGTTGCTTGCCATTATTCGTTACTCCACTATAAAATCTTGTAAAAGCTACCTTAAAGAGACATTTCAACTTCAAGGTTTTGTTGGTATAAATTAATATATTTAGTTCGACTCGGTTTTGCTAACTTGAATAAAACCAGTCAATATAGATGTTAGATGTATTTACCAGTATTAGCCAAACACAACGTTTCATGTACATTGAATATTTTGTTTAAAAAGTACCACTTGCATATTTCTTTTGTATATTTTAAAGATATTTTTCATTCCAGTTGATTGTGTTTGTACAGTGCTCAGAATAAATGAGTAATCCCTCTTTTAAAGATGAATATTTTTATACATTTCCCACTGAATATAGTGTATAGTTTTGGTGCATTTAAACAAAAGTTTTATTATACAGTTACTGTATATCCATTTAATAAGAGTTCAATCACCTAACATCTTTTGGAATAAAAAAGATACAATATTTCAATAGCAAAAAATAAATAAATAAATACTACAAAATTTCAACCGAATTTTAATGTTTCTCTTGATTTTTCCTGTTTATTAAAATTTTATTCAATATTTTACTCCAACATATAAATTTGGGTGTACTAATTTTTGCATAGTGAACTTAAGAATCTTCGTTTTAATTTATATACACAAATATATTATTTTAAAGCATCGTATAAAACAATATGAATTTTAAAGAGAGAATTGTAAGGGAGAATTGTATTTATGCCAAGCACTGTATATGTCTAAATTACCTTTAAGCTTCTGCTGAATTGCATAACGAGCCTTTCTCTCCTGATCCAACTCGTTGCACAATGTGTCTAAATAAAATAAACAGAGAAATTAATAAACCATTTGAAGTGGGTCACAAACATTAAATTCCCAGTGACCTAATATTATCTTTAAAAATGATAGCAATGTAAAAATATGCAAGTGTTCCTTTTAGAAGAGTCTAAACTAGCCTTTTTCTGTCACTAGTGCAAAATTACCTCGCACAATCTGCAGCTGCTGGACCATCTCCTCTCGATAAGACAGTTCCCTCTTCATTTGATCCTGAAAATTATCTGTTAGAGTCAACATGCATTAAGTTATAAATAGAAGAAGATATGAACCAAATAAAAGCGTGGTTTGAAAAAAATAGCCATCTGTTAATTACCTTTCAAACTTTGAAATTCCCTTTCCAGTTTTTTTCTTAGCTCCACTTGCTCCAAGAGCTGCTTTTGGAGCTCCTCTGTGGAAAACAATACAGGTCCCATTATTTATCATATCACTGTGACTTTTAATCACCACATCTCTCAATAGCTTTTGAGTAAGCTACAGTTTTTTTTTTAAAGAGAATTAGCCCAAATAAATCAGAATTGTATTTTTTTGGATCATGTATTTTCTCTCTGTTTTTCTTGTCTAATAGTGCTATTTAGGTTACTAAGGCTAAACACACCATCCCCGTGTTCTCAAGCATGACATTGCAAAATAATTAGGACAGTTGCCTGAGGGCTGTGAGGAAAACGAGCCCGGCAGTGTGGATCGTCTGCAGTTCAAGGACAATTCTCAATAATACACAATCGTGCAGCGATCTCATTCATTTTTAAATGCATAATGAATACAAAAAGGGGAAAACAGTGTACACAAAAACCTTAAATATTTGCCCAAAAATAAACAGGCTAATGCATTGTTAAATGATTATTCCCGAAAAGAAATTTGCTAGGCTACTTGTGGTCGTAATTTATAACGTTATTTGCGTAAATTGTTTTGTTTTAACTAATTTTGGCTAACAGTGAATAACATTGGATGCAAACTGAATGTTTGCGCTCTGTTACCTTTCGCCATATTTTCGATGTCTTTCTCGAAATTAAATCTGTTATCGGTACTTCTCAATGCTGCGTCAACTGGCAGAACAAAAGAAATAAAAATATTGTATTAAAATGTTAAAGAAAATAAATATTGTATAAACAAATAATGTTGCTTTAAAAATCTTTAAAAATATTTTATATATGCAACTCACTTGAATTCTCTCTGCTAACGCTAATTTGGTCCGAGCAGGATTTTTGTGATTCACATTCGTCGTCAGTACTGTTTGAAATATGTGAATCTAGAGAAAATATATGTTTATGTTAGCAGGTCACTTGATTGAAGTGCATAATTCAACATGTTTCGCTTAAAATTATCGAAATTAAAGTCGGTAAAAATATGTCTATAATACTAATAAATTAGACAAAGCATTTAAATACCAGTTTATTCAATTCTTACCATTTGTTTCTTGAGCACAGCGAGAAAGTTTAGAGGCCGAACAGGACAGGGTGTTCTGAAGAGATGCTCCATCCTTTTCATGCGAGTACACCTGCAAAAATTAACCAAGCATTTAAAAATAAATACAACACCAATTATGGTGCCAGTAATTTCATTCTTTTTACGCGACAATTCGTCAGACAATAGACTGCGTTTAACTGTACTCTTACACGCATATCTGGCAACATCCAGGCAAATTACTCGTATTACAAGGTGCATTCAGTCAGATGGACTGACAAAGAGAATAATTTGCGCAGTATCCACAGGGGAGCCCTTACACCAACACACTAATAGCCCGCGGGCGATGACAGAAATGACCATTCATTCTAAACATTTAATTTGCTATAATTACGCGCCGATGGGCGCTTTTATTTAGACCGTTTTTTGTCAATAAACAGGATTAAAACGAGATGTATCCATAACAACGTAAATTGCAAATTGTTTCCAAATAGAAATCTATAAATATAGAGTCCACAGACTCATGATTGGGCATCATTACACGCTAATAATGCTGGAAAAACTGCTGTATTAGACAAGTGTGCCATCCTGAGAAAAGACTGCTTTTATTCACTTTGCCGTGATTCAGAATCATATTTGCAATAGCCTGAGGCCATTTATTTGATGCTTTAATGCTGGATATAGAATTAAATGGCTTCATTGGAATTAAACATTAGTTTTGTGTGACTCACGTCGTAAGCAATGGCATCACTTTTCTTCGCCACCTGCTTGTTCTGCTTGTGATCAGGAGAGCCAGAGTCACTGAAAGTGACCGTCTGGTGGTCATCGTCCGGCTGAGGCGTTGAAGTGTCTTCCCTTACGGGACTTTGCCGATCATCTACGGAAAGTTGTATAGATTCCTCATCCTCTGGAATTCTGTGAGTCTCCACGTCCACATCTGGCTCTTCCCCGCTGTCCGCACACGGAGAAGCCGATCTGTAACTGGAGCTCTCGCTCACAAAGTCAGGCGACAAATGGCCAGGATGTGCTCCGCTGTACGCATCCCTGTTCCCGTAAAGCTTAGCTATACTCTCTGCGTCTTTAACCACTGGTCTGAACGCAGAAATATAGCTGAGCTTTCTAGGAGTGCTGGGTTGACCCTCACTTGACCTGGCCTCGTCGCCAGATTTGTCCTCGTCGTTCCTGAGGGACTGTGAACTGGAGCAGCGCTCGCTGTCGAAAAGACTGTCTCTGGATGTGTTTCCTCCCCGCTCACTCTCTGACATCTCTGCTTCGGTTTGCCGGCCTCCCAGTAAGTCCGCGTGTGGTTTTGGTTGGTAGGAGGAGAGCGGCAGGCTGCCCGCAGTGGGCCAAAACATAGGGAAGGACGGATAGATACCGTCCTTCGCACCGGGCCAAAACACACTGGGTACATTGGTCTTATTCTGCTCACCAACTCCATCGTCCTTCTTTTGACACAGTCCAAATGCTGGGAAACTATACGGATGCGGGAAGATGGGTGGCGGGATCTTCTGGAGCATGCCGAAACTCTTACTAGGCACAGGGATGACCGGATAGTTGCGCACGCTGTTGCTTAAACTGAGGTTACCACGGTCGTCGTCGCAGCGCAAAGTTTTGTGAGGGATATCGGAGGAAGTAGTTTGCGTGATGTTGCCGGAGGACTGCGGTTTGAGATGGGAGGACATTTCCGATCCACTACCCGGCATTGCGCGTTTTCTGCTCCCGCCGTTAAACATGGCCTTGACGTCCTCCCACGCGTGACAAAGGTCATCAGCCAAACTTTTGTCAGTGAGTTTTAGATGGCGTCTCCATGAATTAAAATTAGCCGCATCCGGCTGTGTGTATTTCGATTCAGGTGTGCGGTGCGAATGAAATATAAATTTGTTTGGTGAAAAATACATATTGCAGTAGGTGCACTTGATGCATTTCGCCCTGGAGCTATTGTACCTGGCAGGTATGAAGTTTCCCCGACACCCCCAGGCGCACTCGTGTGAAACATCGAAAGCAAAATTCTCGGGTAATTTGGGAGGATTGTGAGCACCGAGGAAGGATTTGCAGAGGCGCTCGGCCTCGCGTTTGGTGATCATGCCACAGCGGCGCGAGGAGATGGGCATTGCCCCCGCGCGCCTCAGGATCTCCAGCTGCACCGGCGTGCACTGCACACACGTAATTCCAAGCGCCACGCGTCGGTTGTGAATTTCGTTGTAGCTGTAGTTCTTCAGTAAAGTGTTGGAAATCTGCGCCAAACACAGTCTCTCCTGGCCGTCGATTACCAAAGAGACGATGGGCACTCCGTACAGCGCAGTCTCACTCACTTGATTTGGCTTCATCGAGCTGCTGCCAGAATAAGGCTGGAGTTCTTGCTTCGAGCTGGGGGAAGAGCAAGTATCTCGTCCCGAAGAAAGCTGACTGGGTATCGACTCCATTCCTGGAAGTCTGTGGAGGAGTCAGAAATGTAAAAATCACACTACAATTCAGGAACTATATTTTATTCTACCCTTGAGAGATTATTTAAAATTATTAATGTGTGTTTTAGACAAGCGTTCTACCAGCATAAATGTATTCTTTACAATATTAATATTTATAAGAATAGCAATAAGAACTTTAATAATGCGAATAATAGGTAATAACCATTTTTATTATTGCTATTGCCAAAAACTGTTTGATTCCGTTACTTATTGGAGCACATTATCTAGAATAAACAAAACAAGAAGGCAGTATAGGCTAATTGCAGTAATTTCAATTCTATTCAAGTCTATAATTCGGTCTACTTTATCAAGTTTATTAGTTAGCTTTAACCCTTAGTCAAATTAACTTTGCAAGATAAGTAAAATAGCCTAATATTTTTAAGCATTGTATTACACAATATTGTTAGAGAACATTAAACGTTTTAATGAACCCTTTAAAGCCAACTAATTAACACGTAAGCCTACAATATTTCATTTTTTGGTTAAATATTTTGACGACTCTCCTTAAAAGCTCGCACTCTTTGACCTGAGCGCCTGCATCATTGCTTAATGTCTTCAAATCGGCTCAGAAGCCGGAGCGATTACTTAAAGGCCTCTTACGGCGCTAATACGCAAAGGGGCAGAAGGGAAGAATCTTTTAGCTACTCCAATGAGCTTATCAACAAGGAAAAGAAGCAGTAAGCCGCTTTCTGTGTAATTACACAGCCTGTGTTGTTCGACTTTGATCTGTTAATAAAACTCTCATCATTTATAATTAAAACATTGCGCAGGAAGCTTTTATATTTTAGTTCAATACATATTTTCGTTTCCCAGACGTCTCCGCAATGTTTACATTAGACCATGTGCAAATGTGAATTATTTTTGTCAAATTATGTCACCTGATTTAAGTGCTATAAAATCCCTTTCGTAATCAAGGATCAAGCATATTTTAAATGTTACAGTCTACTGTTTCATAAACATTGAATTGAGAAATGTACATTAAATATAAGTTAGACATTTATGAGTGTGTAATTAATTTAAAAAGCATATCATGTTTATTATATAGGCCTATCGAACACATTTTAAATATAAAATGAAACGTACCTTTTTTCAATGAAGAAACGTCAGAAGTGAGTGTATTCGCCTCAAATGAACAGGCCTAAATCAAGAGGGACAAATCGTCCGTGTGAAGTGCGGGATGAAAACTGCGAGTCGGAGTAGAGTCTTCCCTTTCAAAACAGCTTTAGAGTTTCCATCCCTCTCAGCTCTCGTGCGTGGTGACGGGAGCGCGAGCCGAGTGACCACATGGCAGTCCCGGAGCTCGTGTCTCTTCTTAATAGGTTGTGCGCGATCTACTTCAAGAGAGGGGACGCCAAAAAGAATAAGAAGGCACACCCACTGAGATCAAATCCGATTCTGGTATTAACCGTTTGCTTCCACTAGCCTACTCCAAAACAAATAGCACTGCCAGTTTAGAATTCAACTGAGCTGTTTATAGACAGA
>CAIGQQ010039163.1:7604588-7654757 GCA_903798035.1 Danio albolineatus | reverse complement strand
AGAGAGAGAGAGAGAGAGAGAGAGAGAGAGAGAGAGAGAGAGAGAGAGAGAGAGAGAGAGAGAGAGAGAGAGAGAGAGAGAGAGAGAGAGAGAGAGAGAGAGAGAGAGAGAGAGAGAGAGAGAGAGAGTGAGGAAGGTGAAGAAGTCGGAGTAATAACTGGGTCTTTTCAGATTTGCATACTAACGACTCTCTCCCACTGGATACAGGACGGTGTGTATGAGCACTTGGACAATGTTAAGATTTCACAAATGCTGATCTTTTAATTCAGCAGTCACCATGGGACAGACCATCTATCTGGATTAAACAGCTGCAGGATAGAAACACTTCACTTATAGTTAAGCTGACTCCACACCAGGACAGTTAATGTTACTGAAATACATCAGATGAGTTAACGTCCTAAAATATCACCAATACATGGCTCTTTAAAGAACAAGATGACTGCTTCTTTAAAATGGTCAAGAACGTTCTAAAGTGCCTTTGTCTACTATTAAAAAAACTTTTATGGAAAAGTTCTACTGTATGACTGTTAAAGGTTCTTTATGGAACGTACATTATGTATGTTCAGACATCCACACATACGTACACACACAAGGAATTTGCTTTGGCTACAGAAGCTTCCAGTGTACATAAAGTGACAAGTGACAACACAGAATAAATACATAAAAAAAAGAAGACGATAGACATTAAACAGAGATTGCAGCAACGATCTGGATGTTGAAATCTATGTACAGATTTGTTATAAATATACAGGTTTTAAGGTGCTGTGTACAAATGCTTAAGTATTGCATTGTAAACTGTTATAAGGTGCTGTGTACAAATGCATAAGAAGTATTGCATTGTTTATTGTTATAAGGTGCTGTGTACAAATGCGTAAGTAATGCATTGTATATTGTTATAAGGTGCTGTGTACAAGTGCGTATGAAAGAGTATATTCACGTTTATTGCACAATAGGAAAATATTAACTGTTCATGAGGTAGATGGCCTGAGGAAAGAAACTTTTCCTGTGTCTGGCAGTTTTTGTGCTCGGTGCTCTGTAGCGCCGGCCAGACGGTAACAGTTCAAACAGGAAGTGTGCTGGGTGCGAGGCGTCCAGGGTGAGTTTGACGCAGTTCCTAGAGAAACTAGGCGTGGCTTGTTTTGTTTTCAACTACATGCTGAATGGATGTAGTATAGTAGGTATTTCATTCTAAAAGATCGGTAAAAAGGTTTCTGGAGAGTTATTCCAACATAACAGACACCTCCTTATCACTATTTCTGTTAGCTGTCATAGCACTCTCAAAACTCATACCAATACCTCAGACAGATGTAATCTGAGAAATTAATTGAAAACAACAGGAAGTGCATATTCAGGGTTCAATTTTAAATTACAAAGGCAAACTATTTTGTTTCTTTAATGACATGCACAACTGAATTGTTCACCATCAAACTGGCAATGTGAGGTTCAAAATCAACATGATTAGTTTTGATGTCACTTTAAAGAACATTTATTGCAACATTGATGGCAATAAGAGGAAATGTTTCTTGATACCCATATCATCGTATTAGAATGATTTCTGTGAGATAGCATGAAACTGAATACTACAGTGATTACAGTTCTAATTCAGCTTTGCATCACAAGTTTAGATATTTATTCATTCATTCATTTTCTTGTCGGCTTAGTCCCTTTATTAATCCGGGGTCGCCACAGCGGAATGAACCGCCAACTTATCCAGCATATTTTTTACGCAGCGGATGCCCTTCCAGCCGCAACCCATCTCTGGGAAACATCCATACACACACATTCACACTCATAGACTACGGACAATTTAGCTTACCCAATTCACCTATACCACGTCTTTGGACTTGTCGGGGAAACCGGAGCACCCGGAGGAAACCCACGCAACCACGGGGAGAACATGCAAACTCCACACAGAAATGCCAACTGACCCAGCCGGGGCTCGAACCAGTGACCTTCTTGCTGTGCTACTCACTACCCCACCGTGGCACCTTTATATATTTAAATGGGTAACATTTTTAATATGTCATATTTCATAATTTGATCAAAGACATTTACTGTTTTAATCATTTCTTTATGATATATTTTTATATAAAGAAATTATTTGTGTTGATTTTAATGTTTTAAAATAACTGAAAATAAATTATATAAATATATACTTTAAAAAAGGCAATATATGAATAAAAACATTTATTATTATATTATATTATTTTATTAGTATATTATATTTATTATTACAAATTCAGACAAAGAATAATGCTGGGTTGTTTCAATCCAAACTTGGTTTAAAAATTGCCAAATCCAATCACTGGGTTAAAAATTTTGTTTAAACATCAAAAGTACATGGGTTGAAACAACGCAACAACCCAGGATAATTATTGGAACATATGCTGGATAAAAAAATCATATGGTCAATATAGACAACAAAAATTAACTACAGAAAGCATTTCATTTGAAAATATGAAATCCTTAAGAGTAGTAAAATATGCCTTGAAGGTCACAGGAAGTGCTTTGAAATGTGCATTTATTGTTTATTTGATGTTTGATAATCTCAACTAAAACACGAATATATACACTGTATTAGCTCCTCCTATTGTATTTATCTCAAGTGCATCAAATTACAAGCAAATGAGAAGGGCGGGACCTAGAGAGCATTTGATTGGTCAGAAGAAAAACTGAAGTATGACGTGATGTCAAAAAGTTGTTAATCCATTTAGCCGGAAGTGACAAACAGCAAGGTCGTTTATATCTTCTAAATTAATTTTTTTATGGAGCACACCAGTTTATAGACATTTTTAGGAGTGGCATATTTATACTAACACCTAAAACACACAGGAACAGATTTCAATGGAACAGATTGTATCTGTATTACTTTAAAGCAAAGTGGAATTATTACGCTGAATCATAACAGAATCTGTTTAATTCTGCAGAGTTCTCCAGGCAAACTTTTATAAGGTGACCTTTTGTCAATCTCCAAAAACCCTCCAAGCTAAACTGAACTCTAAATTGCAACTGACTGGTTCCTTCTGATTATATGATTTGTAACATTTGACCAAGTCTCCGAGGTCTCTCTGAAGACCCTGATTTTCATGGGGTGGGCGAGAGGGAGGGACGGCAGACACACGCGGTGTCAGAGAGCTAAAAGCTAGGATTACCCTCCGGGGAGTTCAAGAAGCTCCTCCGCGTGCTAATGTGTAAACAAGTCATCAGAGCAGTGTCAGAGGCCTTTCAGAGCCCGTTCTCATCCCATTCCCCACGGCACGGGCCGCTGGCATTCAGAGAGACGGCCCGTCTTTTTAAGGGCTGCTCCCATGGGTCTTAAAACACATGAACACAAGCAATCGCTGCTCAGCTCATCAGCCCACGCAATCAGGAACTGTGGGGGAGGATTCAGGACAGATTCAGCCAGTTTGTGGGACTCTTTCAGCTTTTTGTCCCTGTCTGAGGCTCATGTCTCCCGCAGCTGAGCCCCTGTATTGCCCAAAGGGAAAGAGGGGGATGGCGGAGGCCAGGAGGGGATAAAAAGTGCTAAAAGGCTGAGTGACAATGAGAAAGAGCCGGAGAGAGAGAGAGAAAGAGAGATGTCAATCACTGCCCTGTGACTTACTGCATTTTGTCAAGCAAGTGGTTTGAGTTACAAATGTAAAAATGGACAAATTATGACTGTCAAAAACATCATCACAATGTAAAATAACCATTTCTCTCATTTATTTCTGAATGTATTATTTCTACAATACATAGTTAAAGAAAACAAATTAAGAGACCACCCGAGAAGTCTCTTTTTGAGTAAAATGTTTAATATTTCTACTAAATTTCATCGATTTTTGGCGCATGTTTCTTCACAAAAGGACAATAGCTCAGAATAACACAATTTATTTCAACAAATAGTGCTTTTTAAAAACCACTGAAGTTAAAATATTAGCACCGTGTTATTCTAAAAATGAATACAAAGATCTCAAAACATGACCTTGTTTTTATTATTTTGTTTTGACCAATTTGTTGTTTTATCTAAACGATGAGATGTGTACTTAAAATTTATGAAGAAATGTCATCAGTAGTTTGCAGAACTAAATAAAAATTGTTTTACGCACATAACTTGTAAAAAAAACCTGAGAATTTTCATGTGGCCTTTTAATTTCCACAACTCTATATACTATAAAGTGTAATTATAAAAGATAACTCCAACTTGGAAGGTAGGGTAGTGTATTAGACCAATCAAACGATAAACGCAATGGTGTGAGTTTAAATTATACGCATGTGCTACTATACAGGCATCTGATACGAATGAAGAAAATACAAGAACATCCTTCCAATTTCTCATCTCCACTGAGAAGGATATGTTCAGTTTAAAACATCAATGAAAGTGCTGAATTTTTGTCTATAATGCACCTGAATGAGTTTAACTGGGCGATGAGTAAATTACGATTCACACACACACACACACGCATGCACGCACACGCACGCACGCACTCACGCACGCACGCACGCACGCACACACACACACACACACACACAAAGAGAGAAAGAGAGAGAGAGAGAGAGAAAGAAAGAGAGAGAGATCATTTATCATTTTAAAGCCCTCAAAAACCAAGAAATGGACATTGGAAAAAGCCCTCTGATTCAGATGGTCCTGAAGCTCCAAACACAACCCAACTCAACGAATATGACTAACAGCAGGCAGCATCAGGACACAGACATGCTCATCCACAAAATTAAGCCCAATCAAATGATAAACGCACGCAAAGAAGAGTATCTGATTTACTGGAGTGAAGCAGCAGGAAAACAGAGTAAACTTCAGTGTTATTTAGACCTAAACAGAGATTATACCACAGCAGCATATCTGAGTGCAGTAAAGGACAGTAAATTAAGAACAACAATGACCAAATACAGACTGAGTGCTCACAGTCTGACTGTAGAGACGGGCCGATACAGGCAGAACTGGCAACCCAGAGAGAGCCGAATCTGCCCACACTGTACCCTGGCAGAGGTGGAGACGGAGGAACATTTTCTCACCCGCTGCACAAACTATGAGCACATCCGAGAATCATTCTACCCCAAACTACTGAGCATTTACCCACAATTCACAGAGCTAGACAATAAAACACAGCTTCAGTATTTACTGGGAGAAAAAACTGACTGTATTCTTCAAGCGGCACAATACATTAATGCCTGTCACAAAAAGAGAGAAGAGACCAATAAAAACATCAGTGATGCGCTTGCAAAAACACAAACACACATCTAAATGATTATAATTGAATCATTGTAAATATCCTGATTATTACTGTTTTATATTTTTAATACTGTTTTATCCTACAATGTTGATTGTTAAATGTACAGTGTTTTCTGATCTACTATTTTTTTATTGATATAAATGAATAATATTATATATATGAATGATATGATATATTGAATAATAATATGATATATTGAATAATAATATGATATATATGAATGATATGACATATTAAATAATAATATGATATATTGAATAATAATATGATATATTGGATAATAATGTGTATATATCTTTTTTTTTTCTTCTTCGACTATTTACTGTGTTTTTTTTATTACATATGTATGTTCTTTTATTTTTATGTAAACTTTATAACTGCTTTGGCAATACATTTGTAATAATTGTCATGCCAATAAAGCAACTATTGAATTGAATTGAATTGAATTGAATTGAGAGAGAGAGAGAGAGAGCAGACATCAGTAGACTGAGCTGTCCATGGTGCTGAGAGAATACAGCTTTGATAGCAGCTCAGACAAGTTCACATTACATCAGTCCTGACAGAGAAAATCTGCGTTTTCCAAACTCTTTTGGCGAGACTACCCTGATGTTTTCTGAAATAATGTGGGGTTTCTTTCAGCAATTCCCAGAGCTCTTAACCACCTCAACTCTGCATACCCGGTATCAGGTACAAAATGACATCATCAAGAAATAACTGTAGCTTTTAGAGGTCTGTCTGTATCAATAACACCATATGCAAAACTGTGTGAAAGCTTAAAATGTTTATTTTCATTGCATGTGGGCATGAGAAGCTTTTTAATTCAGAAGGCCAAATTCAGGCGGAATTACCCAAAATAGCCCAAAAGCTTATGTTAAGATCTTTCAGGTAGCCCTGTACTGCCTGTAAGTATGGACTTAAGGCTTTTTAAGTGCTACAAAACCCCTGAAATAAGTCCTACCTGTTCACTCAAGCAGATACATTTACTCAACATTTACTCATTCTCAAGTAGTTTAAAACCTGTACGAGCCATTGACATTCATAGTAGGAAAAAAACATTATGGAAGTACATGGCTACCAGTTTCTGATATTTTTACAGTAAAGCTTTAACAAAAGAAGTCAACTCAAACAGGATCGAAACAAGTGTAGCATAAGTAAATGATGATTTTAATTTTAGGGTGAACTATCAGATGCATCAGGCCAAATGTCACTGTTGAGACGATAAAACACAGATTAGTTGCATTGGTGTAGAAAGTCACACAATTAATATATTGTAATCAGTGATGGGAATAGCGGTGCCAACAAGTTCAAACGTAGCTTTTGCAAACTGGAAATATACGCACTACTTTTCCCTCATTGAGGTAAAAGGCAAGAAAGTTTATGTTCATATTTTTAATATGTTGAATTTGATGGTTGTCCCACAACAACAATATAGATTAGTGTAGATTAGTGGACAATGTTTTAAATTTATTTTATAGTCATTTGACAAATTGTTTTTAAGTAATGCAATAGTTACTTTCCCTGGTAATTAGTTACTTAATTAGTTAATTAAGTTAATATAAATAAATAAATAATATAAAAAATTTAATAATACTATATATATAGTAATGATAACTAATTACTCTTTTAAAGGAATGTGCCCAACACTGATTGTAATGTATATAAATTACTTCAGATTCTAATCAAAATCAATGGCTATGCTGCAAACATTTTTAGATAAAAATAAAGTGTTTGCAAATTCTTTAAAAAAACCACTGCAGTTAAAAGCTTTGTCAGAAAAGTATCCATTCCTACGCACCACACATTCTTAACATTAAAAGCTGGTCTCAGCTTTTAATTAACCTTCAACTGACTCTCTCAACAAAGTTCCCTTTGTAAAACGTTCCAGTCTCTGATGACATTGTATTATCCCTATTATACAACATAATATGAGAAGCCTTAAAGAAGTGCTTAGATTACCAAGATCACTGTAATAGATACACACTTTTTCCCAAGAAGTTAAAATGGAAACATTTCAAAGAGCCTAATATCACAATGCTCAAACTCTTCTTACTTTTTCAATCCGAAAACAAACAATAGTCGTGTGCCCTTCACAAACACACAGAGTATCCTTGCATGAATCCAGAATAAATGTGTGCAGTGTTTTTTCGCTCTTTTTTTTTTGTCCTTCCTTGACTGAATCCACAACAGAGGAGTCACATGCTACATACAATACTTACATTATTCAAATCAATAGCCTGACAGTCACCAAAGTTACTTGCACGGTGCAGATTTAGTGGAGTATGATACAGGGCCGATTAAGTTTTTAAACAAAAAGCAGAAAACAGAAAAAGGTCAAGGTTTTACTCAAACCCCTACATAGAGTCCCAACAAAAGCCTTCCTACCATCAAATAAAGCCATTCACTTACTCCGTCCACAGAATAATTGGCATTTCATGTTCTAATCCTCTCGAAGGTTGATTTGGACTTTGGGGAGTGGAGGGGTGGGGTGTAAAAGCTAGAAAGAGAGACTCACCATAAGGTTGTTTGGAGCTGGTCTTTCTTTGGGCAGCTTCCTCATACTGTGAGAACAAAAGCAGAAGAGGCCATTATACATGTGATTCTGCATGTAGAAGGTAATCCTCCACTGCAGTTCCACTCAAATGTTTGATTCATAAGGATGAAAGAACCAAAAAAGCATGTCAAAACTCTTTTGAGATTAAACAGCAATACAAATGAGAAAGCCAAACCTTGACTTACCAGCGTGGCTCCTCAAAATAGAATTTTAACGATTTATTGCCACTCATTTGATGACTCTACTTCTTATTGAGATGGCAAATGTTTTTGGGTTAAAGCTTCAATGATACTTTGTTATGCATGTGGCATGGTGGTATGCAAAAGATAATAATTATTTTCTTTTTAATATGGAATCTGGGCAATTCATCCGTCAGTTTATTGAACGCACGAATCTCACAGTAACAGTGAATAGCAAGGTCTTTAGGTCAGTAATACAGACTTGTTAAGACATATATGGGTATTTTATCATTGTTTTACCCCCTTTGGTACACTCATAATATTACATAGTTTCTTTCCTTTTCATTCATCTTTTCTCTCATCTTTCAAATGGATAAAAAAATGAAATTTTGCTGCTTTTAATCCTTACAATAGGATGGTGTCGATGGATGTGATGCCAGTTCAATATACACTCTCTGGCCACTTTTAAGTACACCTTGCTAGTACTGGACTACTGGATCCTAGCACAGACTTAACAAGGAGCAGAATTCTGTCAGCGTAATAGCTCAGTGGTTACATCACAGTGGTCTGGGCGTCCCGAGTTCGAATCCAGGTTCATGGACCTTTCCTGATCCTATCCCCCACTCTCTCCCACTTCACTTCCTGTCATTCTACTGCCTGTCAAATAAAGGCAAAAAGCCGAAAAAAATGGAGAATTCAAATTCTGCTCCATAGTGACATGAGAGGTATTGCACAAAAGCAAGATAAGGAATTAAAGCTGTAATTTTCATGAGATCCTGGCTGAATTTAGCTAAAAAATATATGCCAATTGCAGGAAAGCAGCCTAAATTAAGCTAAGTTTCTATGGAGATAACAACCAGGCATATCAGAAAAATTCTAGTGTTTCTGTCAGTGCGACTAGAAAATAATGTTTTTTTGTTTGTTTGTTTGTTTGTTTGTTTTTACAGTCACTCAATGTTCACCAGAATTAAAATATATATATACTTGTTGAAACAAATTAGCAATCATTTTAAATATATGTTCATATATGGCAAATTCTATATAGGGGAGAGAAATAGGAGAGATAAAATTGATGAACAATTAGAAAATATATACGTATGTGTACATACATATCATATCAACATTTCATATCCATTAGAAAGAAAAAACTAAATGAAAGAGATTAAAGTGTAGATAGAAGATGATTAAATAGATTAATCAACCGTTAATATGTTTCACCTCCTCATATGTTTCCGTTACGTCTCTTCTGCAAAGTAACGGGAGTTTCCAGATCAGCGGTAGCTATTAGATCAGAGGGCGAGACTTGTTTAACTCGTTGTTTAATTAGCTCACATTGGTCTTTCTCCATATTTGCATCATTGATTCTATGATCCATCCTGTGGTTTGTTTAAAAATGCCAAGAACATGCACTTCTCTTGGCTATCTACAATGGGCTTGACAGTGTCATGTTCTCATCCTGAATTAGCAAACGTGCAGTGAATAGGCAAATTAAACTAGGTCAAACCACACTTTTTCTGTTATTCTGTCTTTCTTAGTTCTACTTTTGTGCAATACACTTGTGATAGCATCAAAGATTTGGTGTGGATTTAACAGGTGTACATTCATGATGCTAATCTATCAAATCTGCTCTGGATTGAGGTCTGCTGACTTTGGCCGACATTTGAGTATAGAGATCTGAGCTTTTGTGACATGGTGCATTACCATACTGAAAGTAGCCATTATACAATGGGAATACTGAGGTCATAAGTGGATGTACCATAGTCAGCAACAGTACTCAGTTAGGCTGTGGTGTTTAAACAATGGTCAATTGGTTTTAAGGGTTGGGACACACCAAGCCGATAATCAGCAGTGTCTACTTGGCCCAATTCAGCATGTAGAAATTGCCGTCAGCTGTTAGATGAAGGGAGCGCTCTAATTGGTTATTAAGCGATGAATTAGAGTGCAAGATTAATAAATGAATTGACAAATCAAGTAAACAATTCTCAATTGTTTTTATACAATATTGATTATAATCAGACATATCTGCTTGAGCTAATCCCTTTGTGGTTACTGACAATTACTGTGATAATGGTACAAAACACTGCTTTGTTCATGCTTTGCACATGCTTGTCAAAAGATCCAGTTTCCCATAGTGGAACGAAAAAACAGAATACTGCCATGGGTGAGGAAACACATCCTGTTACACAGGCAATGAACACACATTGGCTGCCGTATGTTTGGTCCAACCTTTTGGTCCAGACAGGACCGGATGAAAGCTGACGCAAGGAGACAACAACACAGTTGGTTTTTGTCGGCGCTAGTTGTTGGCCGTTGACTTGGTGTGCCCCAGCCTTAAGGGGGCCCAAAATGTGTCAAGAAAATATCCTCCACACCATTATCCAACAGCCAACACTGATTCTCAATGGAGAATGATTGTTTTATGCCAAATGTTGACCCTACTATTGCAATGAGATATCGAGACTTATCATATCCAATTTGGTTTGCTTTTGGTTTACTTTTCTTAGCTGACAGGAGTGACATTTTATGTGGTCCACACTTATCTAGCTTCGCTCATCTGCTTCAAAGTTTGCAAAAAAAAAAAAAAAGTTTGTCATTATGTCGTTAGACAATCTTACTGCAAGATCAATAACCTAGAAAGCAACAGTAAACAAGGCAAGCATAATGGAGTTTGGTGAGTGTAATGTTTACTTCAATATCTCAATTGAGCATGAAAACCTTTCGCCAATTTATTGAATTTTTAAATCAAAATTAGACATTTCCATCATTTGTTTTTTTGTGATATGTCAAAACCAAAGAGTTACAGAAATCCCTTTTCTTTTGCTGAGGTTTGTTGTATAAAGAGTTAATCTGAGTTACTGTCATCTTTCTAACAGCTCAAACTAGTTTGGTCATAATCCTCTGAACGCTTGTATCAACAAGGCATTTTTTGCCCACAGTCACTCATTTTATGACCATTCTTTTCAAACCCTGTGTTGTGTGCAAAAATACCAGTAGAATACTCAAACCAGCCCATCTGGGATCAACCATGCCACAAATCAGCTTTTTTTTTCTCATTACGATGCACCGTTTAAACTTCAAAAGATCTTCTTGAGCCCCATCTGCATACCTAAATGTATTCATTTTCTGCCATACGATTGGCCAATTGAACAATAATTTTCATTAACAAGTGTAAATAAAGTGGCTGCTGAGTGTAGTTTGCATTGTACATCTCTTTCAAGATCTACCCTGCAAGAGTAAATCACAACACAAATCTATGTTGAAATGTAACACTGCATCCATTGAGGTCAGACTGAAGTGATGTTGTGAAAAATAAAATTAAGTCACTTCATCTAAAAGAACATCAAATAACTTCACAGCAGGTGCCACACACGGCATGAGATTTGACTAATTCAAGTTCGCATTCTTTAATGAAAACCACATTCAAGGACTTTTTCAAGTACCAGGCAATTCTTCAAGCACCAAATCAAGTTGAAATCTGTGTAAGTAAATCTGTGTTGTTGACATGATGTCACATTTTTACTATAGTGCATGACAAAAACGAATATAATTATATATGCTTTGAAATGTATCTATTTGTCTTTGATGGACTTCTTGTTATAAAAACTGCTGTGTTACTGCTTTTATTTACATGTTTGACCTCAAAATCATGTGGTCCTATGTCCTATGGTGTGCCCATCTCAAGCATAGTTCAATAGATTACAGCTCTTATAAATAAGAAAGAAGTAATAAATAAATACCTCAGGCCTAGTTTTACAAGTGGCTATTTTAGTAAATGGCAAATCTTTTTTCATATATTTCTAAAAACATATCAAAAACATACATTTCTGAAACCCATGTCCTCTGGTGTGACACTTTATGCAAATTTTAAATTGGGCAATTCCATAGAAAATTTTCATTAGCTGAAGGACCCCATTTAAGACCATATGACTGAAGCCCCCCCTGAAACCCATGATGTGCACCTGTTGAGTTGTTGTCTAATTTTAGTGACCCTGTTAACACTTTAGGACAATGATCCATTAGTTATTGTTAGTTAATGTATTTACTAACATTAACTAAGTATCAATGATCTTGTAAAACATTTATCAATCATAGTTATAGTAAACATCATCTAATGCATTATTATTAATACCTGAAGATGTGCTTATTAACATTAGTTAATGCACCATCAGGTAATATGAACTAACATTATTTAACCTAAATAACATTCATTCATTCATTCTTTTCGGCTTAGTTCCTTTATTAATTTGGGGTCACCACAGCGGAATGAACCGCCAACTCATCCATTTTGTTTTACGCAGCGGATGCAATTTAGCCTACCCAATTCACCTGTAAGTCTTTGGACTTGTGGGGGAAACCGGAGCACCTGGCGGAAACCCACGCAACCACAGGGAGAACATGCAAACTCCACACAGAAATGCCAACTGACCCAGCTGAGGCTCGAACCAGCGACCTTCTTGCTGTGAGGCGAACGTGCTACTCACTTCGCCACCGTGGCGCCCTTAAATAACATTAACTAATGTTAAAAAAGATGAATAAATACTGTAATAAATGTATTACTGACAGATAATTCATGTTAGTAAATACATTAACTAACCCCTTATATTTTCTTAAACATCCGTCATCCAGCCACATAAATATAATAACTATTTCTTTCTTCAAATGATGTTGTCCTATTTGTCAACTACTCACTAACACATAGTCTTTCAAAAACTGCAGTAATAAATCACATATTTCGTAATACTGGCCTTCAACCAATGCCTGCAGATCCACCACCTTCTCATCCGCTTTATCACTGTACTGTTGAGGTTAATATAACTGCGTCTCAACGTGATAAAGGGAGAGGTAAGTAATTATCAATTCTCCTTGGCACAGATCACACCCAAGTGCAAGTAAATTAGTCAAGCTGACCCAGATAAGAAATGGGAGGGATTATAGGGACAGAGCAGCCTACAGAGGGGCCCATTTGGATCATGATGAATGACACAGGCTCTCGGAGCAGGCTAATAATAGAAGAGGATGCTGGAAGAGCGGTGCCAGGCTGGGGTGGCACTAGTGAGCCAGGTGACCTGTTTGTGTAAATAAAGTGTGTTGCAGGTAAACATCAGCTGCTAAACAAATCCCAGAACATCTGGCTTCACCCACCATGCCCACAGGCCCAGAGAAAGCACCAAAGAAGTGGGAATTGGTAGGGAATTCTGGTTTCTCGGGGGCAAGACCTATGGAAGGCAATTTTGAGAGCGGATGTGTTTGAGAACGCAAGGTTAGCAGACCAGGGACAGATGTTGGGAAAATATTTACTGTTGTGTATGGCTAGTCTCAATGCTGTACCGGCTGTACAGTTTGATCTGCGTTAGGCCAATATGTTGCATGTTTTACAAATGATTTACAATACTTGTTTACTAGTCAGGCACCACAGTGGCGTAGTGAGTAGCACGTTCGCCTCACAGCAAGAAGGTCGCTGGTTCGAGCCTCGGCTGGGTCAGTTGGCAGTTCTGTGTGGAGTTTGCATGTTCTCCCTGTGGTTGTGTGGGTTTCCTCCGGGTGCTCTGGTTTCCCCCACAGTCTGAAGACATGTGGTATAGGTGAATTGGGTAAGCTAAATTGTCCGTAGTGTATGTGTGTGTGAATGAGAATGTATGGATGTTTCCCAGAGATGGGCTGCGGCTGGAAGGGCATCCGCTGCATAAAACAAATGCTGGATAAGTTGGCGGTTCATTCCGCTGTGGCGACCCCAGATTAATAAAGGGACTAAGCCGACAAGAAAATGACTGAATGAATGTTTACTAGTCATTAATGTTCTGGAACGGCAATTAAGTTAAAAATATATTATAAGAAATAGAGTAAAAACTGTAACATTGTGAAATATCACTATAATTTAAAATAATAAGAGTTTCCTGTGATCAATACTTCCGAAATGATTATAAAATCATATGTTGCTGCCTATTATTTGTGTGTAAATAGGGATATATTTTTCTATTCTGATATTAACTCTAAATATAAGCTGTAAATAAACACCCACACATATATAAATAAATAGTGATCATAACTATATTATACAATATATTAACATTTATTTAAACAGAAAATAGCTATCATAAATTAAACTAACAATTCACAGAATTACTTTTTATTTTTGACCCAGCCTAGGTAAGCGCAATAGATCAGTGAATGTCAGTAATAATTTTTCTTTGATTTCATAATATTCACAACATGTACCATGATTAGCTTCTACTTATCATTAGTTTTTGCTTCCCGATGCAAATTTATCATGACACGAGGGTTATTCATGTATGATAGGCACAAAGGAAGAAACAGGTGCTCGTTATTAGAAACACTCACCATTGTGTAATGAAGTGGACAAATTTCTCACTGAACTGACCAACTGGAAGTACAGGGGGATCCTAAAAAAATAGACATGCATACACATTATTACAATTATCGTTAATGAAAATACCCACAAGATAAAATTGAGCATATCAGGATGTTTGTGTTTCCAAAAATGAATTTAACTTGTGGGTTCGGTTGGCCTTGACTAGGTTGTAGGAGGGTTACGATCCATAATGAGGGTTGTTCTATGTGTGGACATTCAAAAGCAGCTGCGTATATTACATTTTGGAAACACCTGAACCTCTCTATTGTTGGACAGGTGAAGATTCCTGACGCACGGGAGATGGGACAAACACACAGACAGACAAAAAGCTCACAGTTGCAGTGAGAGAGACAGACATTCATGGGCTCATGAGGCAGAAAGCATACAGTTGATAAGAACATTTAGTTACCGCAACCTCAATATCATCTTATAATGGTAAACAAATAATATCAGGCACTGCTAAAGGACAGATTCAATGAGAACAATTAAAGTCAAATTTCAGATCTTGCTTTTTCTTTGTGTGAATAAGACGCATATTATTTCAAAATACATTCAGTGTAACATAACCTTTATCAGGAAACTAAGCTTCTGTTTTATCTACAGAAGAAAAATAAGGCCTGTTTCAGATAAAAGATTTATTTATTTATTCATATTTTGGATACCAACTATAATCGTAATTTGAATAAATTTGACCTCAGGGAATTTGATGACATCAACATGTTTTGCAGACACAAAAGCCTTGGTGTTAAAGACGGACTTGAGATTCAAGGTGTTAAGGAAGGCCGGATGTATTGGAAAGGAATGTGAATAGATTCTTTTAAGAAATGCCTGTTTGTGAGGGGACAAAGAGATGAAGAAACTGCTTTAACCGCCAGCTGGAATTAAATTAAACCTTCTTCAGGACAATACCAGCAATCACACAGTCGTTTGCAAAACACACACTTAGACCCAGATGGCAGGATGATGGAGAAAAAAAAAAGTGATCTGATGTTTTTGGGAAATTTATTTTGGATTTTTTCTTTTTTTTTTTTTCACCTGTGAACCAACTTTAAAGTTCTATCAAAACTCTATGGAGAGGATGTACATTTTTAAATGCAGAGTTTATAAACCTTTAATGCCTGTCAACTTGATGATTTCAATATGATTTAGTCTACGTTCACACTGCTGCAAGGCTTAGTGCTCAAATCAGATTTTTTCTCATATCAGATTTTTTTTTGCATAGCTGTTCACTGTGTTGTTATAAATGTGGCCAATGTCAGATTTCCAGTGTGAACAGATCACAGTCATAAACTGACCTGCACGGGCACGTATAGTCAAAAATATGAATTACTGTATGAAGTGAATAAAGCCCGCTGTCAGATTATATTTAATATGACTAATGACTTTTTCAAAGATAACCACTGTGTGTGTTTTATAAACTCTAAATGGTTGTTTTTCTAGTACTAATGTGCATTTCTGTGCACATCAGTACCACCGGTGTACAGTGAACTCATCAAGGGCTTAGGAGCAGCCACAGATTGAACTGCATCTGATGTTAAAAATTATACTGTTCGCAGAGTCTGATAACCTAGCCTACTGTTAATTCATGTTAAATTGTTATAAACAGCATACCTACTGGTTAATTGAAGGATTTTGTCCTTAACAATAAACAAAGTTTCAAAAGAGCATTAAACTTCTTGCATTCGGTTTTGTTAATGTATTAACTATTTATGTGAAATATAGCTATTTCATGTAGGCCTATGTATTTTATTCTCTTTTATTTTTATTTTTAATGAACAATCCTTTTTTTGGTTACAGGTTAATGATTAATGTTTAGTTAACAAGCGCCATCTGTCATTCAAAAAAATATTCAAAATGATGGATACCTTCAATTTTAGGGGTAAAGTATTTGCCCTGTATTCTATTCTGCTATGCTACTAAGGAATAGAGACGTTGTTTGCAGCACTAACCAGTACCGAATAATGACGTGTGTCGATCGAAATGATGTAAAAATCACATGAATTCCAACATCTGAATAGAAAAGATCAGATTCCACACGGTTTGGGCTATTCACACTGTCAAGACAAAAACAGTCCTGAGTCACATGTCAGATTCGGGTCACATTTGCCTGCAGTGTAAACGTAGCCTTATTAATATTAAGTGAGATGACATGTTAAGTTCGGTCTTAAAGGGCACCTTATATGAAAAATCTACTTTTTAAGCTGTTTGGACAGTCATATGTGTAGTTATAGTGTATAGACGGTCATTTTGGGGTGATATAAACACACCTAGTTCTTTTTTTTTTCAATTTAACAGCATAAAAACAGTGGACCAATTGGAGCGGTTTTGAGATCGACCGCAACTTGACGTAGGAGTGCGGTCCCCCCGCCCACCGAATTGATTGACAGCTGCGTAATAACATGTCTCCGTAGTAACGTCTATAATCATATCAACAAGACAGGACGTGCGCAAAAAAAAACTGGGAATAAAAGGTCTGTTCAGTTCGCGAAGGTCATTAATCATCATCAAATGTGATCAAGAGTGAGTTTCACAAGTTTAACACGTGTTTAAAACAGTGCATGTTTATGAGTTAGAGCGATTTACTTCAGCTTTACTTTATCACCACAGCCGTGTGTCAGCAAAAAAGACGCTTCAATCTCGGTTTGTGGACATTAAATCAGGTTTATTGTGTACATTAAAATAAAAGATATCCATACAGCAGTGGATATTAAACTGTATCCTTTCACATTTGCTTGCCAAAGCAGTGCAAAGCTCAAACGCGCGCGCTGTCTGTGTGTGTGTGTGTGTGTGTGTGTGTGCGTGCTTGCGTGCGTGCGTGCGTGCGTGCGTGCGTGCGTGCGTGCGTGCGTGCGTACGTGCGTGAACGGACTCTGTAACTGCATTGTGTGTGACTCATCGTTGCAACTCCTTAACAAACACATTAAACAGTCTTTGGTAAAGTTCTTACTGTTGTATTTCTCAAACGTAGTGAGATCTGCTTCCTGCTACATCTGTTCCTGTTAAGTCTTTCTGTCTGACGCAGCCGAGGGCGGACATTGAGGCACGCTGACGGGAACGGTGGACATGGAGGACTATTCTTAAAGGGCCAGTGCAAAAAACAGGAAAAAGTTGTAATGGAAGGACTTTATAGAGCTATAATTAATAATCTGATGGGTATTTTGAGCTGAAACTTTACAGATAAATTCTGCTGACACAAAAGACTTATATTAAATATAAAAAAAGGGGTCATGTATGTGCCCTTTAAAATGTCTTAAATTTACAAGATTAAAGAGATGGTTCACCCAAAAAAAAAAAAATACATCATCATTTACTCTCTGTCATGGGGTTTTAGGCATTTATGAGGTTTGTTCTTCTGTTAAACACAAAAGAAGATATTTTTAAGAATGCTGCTTTTAAGGACACATCAACTTCCATAGAAGGAAAATAATTACTATGGTTACTAATTCAATGGGTCCCAGAAACCAGCAATTTTTAAAATAAGAAAGGAACTGAAACAGATTTTCAACATTGAAGGTTGAGTAACCTTGTGAACTATCCCTTTAAGCCACAAAGGTCGAACAACAGTAAACATTACATTAATTAATAAGCGAAATCTTAAAAAAATAATAATAATAATAATATAAATTTCTTATAAAACGTTTTTTTTTATTAGAAAGTTCCATCTGCATTCAACCTGCTCTGAAAATCCCCACATACAAAGCTGACAGGATTGTGTTATTGTACATAGATATTCTTTTATATAGCTAAAGGTGCACTAGCACAGCTATACTTGATTACACAGCCTGAAGGCCACAATACACACACACACGTCCCACATCAGGACCAAAACCCTTAGATTCATAACCAGGCACATGTAAATACAGCTACACGCACACAACCTCACACATGTACACATACAAAAACAGATGTGCGTACACTCGAGGAGGCACAAACACCTTCATTTGGGGGTCTTTGATGTGGCGGCTGCATGAGGAGGATGATGATGATGAAAGCACTGTTATATTATGCAGCTTGCTGCCATTATCCAACACTACAAACAGAGCCAGACCACGGCCCGTCTTCCTCCACTATACCAGCAGTAAATATACATGTAATTGCCCAGCAGCAATTATCAGGCGAAATTAGATCAGTAATTACAGAGGTGAATTTAAACCCGAGTCTTATTAGAAGCATCAGGGTTGTTTCAATACACGAGCAGAGAGGGACAATTAAAGACAAGCCGTCGTGCAGATGGACAAGTGTGCAGTTCTGAAAAGAGTTTCTCCTATAAAGGAGGTGCGCTAATAATCTGCAACACGGCAGCAACTAGCGGAGCTGGAGCTGATCAGGGGAATTGGTGAGGGGAAAAAAGGGGCGAAAGAGTAAACAAGAGGACAAAAAAAAAAAGCTTTTGCGTGCTTCACCTCATTTAGCCGTTTATTCACCCTTCCTATGAGCCCTCCGAGGCCTTGCGGCTGATTATTTATACTGGGGTCACCATGGAAACCAGCCATGCACACTCACAGACACAATGCCCTTCAAACAAACTGGGCTGTCATTACCGCCATCCTCCCCAAGTCCAACTGGTCAGATTAGAAGATCAACTACCTGTGACCTTAATCTCTTTCATGCACTTCTTTGCATTGCGTTATGATGACTTTTCTTCATTATCAATTTTAAGCTCAGGTTTAGGGAGTCTCAACACTTGCTGTTACATGATTTACGCTTAAGAGAGGTACACTTCATTATTATAGTAGGTGTTATGCAATTAGGCCACTGTGCCACCGCAGTAGAACAGCTCTAATGTGCAATGTGCTTATAAGTGAATGATAAAATATAACAGACCAATAAAATGAACAGTAAAAGTAACAGAAGCTGATACCCTACAAAGACACTTTATTAGGTATAATTGTGAAAATGACTGAATGAAATATCAATTTTTAGAAAAAAAAAAGAAAAGAAAAATAGAAAGAAATTGCATCATACAAGTCAAAGCAGTCAGATTACTAGATCAACTTATAAAGATGACAGTTCGCAAAACGACCAGCCTTAAGTAGTCTTGCATTCAAATTTAAGTTGTATAAATTGACCCTGAAATAATTTGTTGGTTTTTTAATTATACATTTGCACAGCTGTCATATTCTAGCTATTGGGAAAAAAAAGTTGAATAATAACCAATTATCATATTCATAGAGAGGGCTTTTTCTTCTGATGATTTTAATGATGACATGTTGCTTGCTGAGCATAGGAACCAGTGGATTAAAGATCAGATGAAATATTATTAATAAAATAATACAAGTATTTTTCCAAGATGCACTAAATATGGTAAAACCTACTTGTCTGCTACATATTTATTTATATTTTGTAGACTAGTAAGGTCCAATGTTGTAAATTACTCCCACAAACTTGAGCATGATTAGTCAAAATTATCAAACTTATAGGCAATCTGAACCAAGTGTCAATATTTATGTAGTTTAACAGCATTAAATGCATCTGCCCACACGTCCTGCAAGTACGCGTAATATTTTATTCACCCGTTTAAGCTTAATTGTAACATGCCTTGAAATGTGTCTCCTGAGAAAACTTGTGATCCCATTTTGCAAAAACTTATTTTGCCACTTTCATGGATGAGTGAAAACGTTTCACTTTTACAAGTACTACAGGCTAAATTAAGCCAATTCTGCTGGCAAACAAGCGGGAGAATAAGCAAATGAAATGAATGTTGGTAAAACAGTGAAGTATGGATATCTTGTTTTGATTCACTTACAAACAGTTCATAATGACCGTATAATAGGTCAGCCTGCAAATACTGTAGTAGAATAGCAAAACCTTTGTTTGAAAGCATAAGCGCAAGCGTTTACACAATAGCAATCTTCGATAACACTTTAGGTTAAGGACCAATTATCGTTAACTAGTGGCTTATTACCAGTTTATTAATAAAATATTAGTCCATATTCTGCATGATCTTATTCTACATCCCCAATCACACAAATACCTAAACCTAACTACACCTTAAAGGGATAATTTTGCGCAAAAATTAACAATTTCTCACTATTTACTCACCTTCAAGTGATTTAACATTTTAAAAAGTTTCTTTATTTAGTTGAACAGATAGCAGATTTTGTGAAGAAAGCTAGAAACTGGTAACCACTGACATCCACAGTAGGATAACAATTACTATGAAAGTCAATGGTAGCTGGTTTCCAGCTTTCTTCAAAACATCTACAGAAGAAACCAAAGAAAGAAACTCCAACAGGTTTGGAACAAGTGAAAGGCAAGTAAATGATGATAGAATTTCCAGTTTTGGAAATAATTTATTAATTACTAATAAGTAGCAAATCAGGAGTTTACTGGGAAAAAAAATGCCATAGTTCATGGTTTGATAATAGCGAAAATTACATTCAAATAATGTGCGACCCAATCTGATCATAATTATGTATTTTGACCTACTCAGGAAGGTTTAAAACATTTTAAACCACATTTACACCTTTACCACTAAGCATCGCCCTCCTCTGATTGATGAAAATGCATCTGAATATGCGGTTTCTTTACTTTTAAATCCCTTTTCATCATGACTGATAAGCTCACATTTAATGCACGCCCACTCATAAATTTACAACACAGAATATTCTGTGCTGCATTTCAGTCTGACTGCTCTTAATGTTCTCCTCCTACAGATATCCTTCTCAATCTACCCTGCCATTCTCTCAGGCCCCGATTCTAAATGTTGTCTTTCCTCCTGCTCTTTCGGTCCGTCACATTCCCTCTGCCTCTTTCTCAGTCTGTGCACTAGATTACTCTTTAAAGTAGGTCCTGGGGAGTAGCCACAGCTCCCTCTCACTGTCTCTTTCTGAAGGTTGTAAATCAGTGGCAGTGAGTAATAAGGCCTGGTCAGCTAAATGCAGTCGGCAGCGGCGTGGCGACGCTCTCTGGCCTGAGGGAGACTGAGCGAAGGGCACGGCAGAAAATAGTTTGAGTGATGCCTCTGCCGGGTGAGTAATGAACAGTTCGCGCAGGTCAACTCATTACACGAACGGCCGTTTAATTATTAATTACGTGCAGCAATCTATAGCAGAAAGGACACGTTCAGTATGTTTAATGTGTGTTTATGCCTGCCTCTCCTTCATCTCTCTGTGGCGCTGTTATTAGCATGTGTCAGTGAGCAGCTCAAGCAGAGCAGAGAAGAGAAGGGAGAGGCTCCCCCCACACACACACACACAATTAACACAATTACTTATTAATTACTTGCATAGCGGTGGAAAGCGCATTTAAATGTCGGAGTTGCCATGGCCTACAGGCTTTAACTAAATGCTGAGGAGACTGATGCAAACTTGGGGATTGTTTAAGGGTTGAGTGTGGTGAAGGATGACCTCTTGTACCTCCTCTAATCGGTTATTTTAAGGAACAAATCTTGAGTATAGTTAGAAATTATTCAGATCAAAATTTTACTTTTACTATTAAAAAGAAGAAAAAAAAAACAAGTATTATTCAGTGCCAAAAGGTGCGTACAACTGCTGTTGAGATATACACCCAAACATATGTACATAGGGACTTATGACGTTTTTTTTTTTCATATATTTTATGGTCAACCAGGTTTTAACACGACTTGAAAATGCGTCTCCTCAGACAACTCAATTTTTTCAAAGACCAGTCTCTCTTATTTTGTCTCTCTTACTTTCACTAAACCCTACTACATGTACTACTGAATGAACTAAGCCAGATAACGCTGCTAAGCACACAGGCAGGACAGCCAGAAAATGAACTTCGTTTTGGTAAATCTCAGTAAAGTATACATTTCTTGTTTTGGTTCACTTTCAAACAGCTCATAATGACCACATGTTAGGTCAGTTTGACAATTATAGAATAGAAGGTGGTTCTTTTTTTACAATTAACAAGAAAATACTTGTATTATTCTTGTATTATTATACTTTTATTATTATAAAGTATTATTAAATACTAATGTAGCATGACAGGACTAATACTAAATACTAAATGAGTGTACGCGGGCCTCAGTCACGAGTCACAGCAGTAAAACAAATGCTGAATTACAACTTTTTGAAATTCTGAATCAATATTGGAGTTACTTTTTAAAGTTATGTTTTAAAGCTATTTTAGTCATGCAAAGCTTATGTAGATTTTGTTGTTACAAATGGGCTATACGCACAGAAGTGTTGTTCAGCCACTGAAATCTTCCACGGAATGATTGATGTGACTATTTTCAGTTTCATACGGTACCTTTTACAGCATCGATAATGTCGATTTTTTTTTACATACGTTTTACATTCACATTGGTTCATTTGTGATCAGTGACAACCTATGATGCTCTCCCTATATTGTTTCCCATGCTCCACTTCGAATATTCGCTCTGAAATAGCATGCAAGTAAGGCTTAGTAATACGTGTAATTATTACACTCATTAATAACACCCCGCCGGCCAAACACTAAGCATACAGTAGTAGCTTTAGGACAAAGAGTGTGAGATTGTGAAAGCAGCCATCCTTGCATGCATGAAATATTGCACATTATGACAAGTTTTGCTTGCTACACAACTGAAAACGAGCTAGGTATAATACAGTTTTTCGTTGGGAATTGTAGTATAATAAAGTACTATAAAGTTTTCTAACAGGCGAATGACATGATCTAGTGCAGGGGTCTCCAACCTTTTTCTTATGAAGGGCTAAAAAACAAACTTGATTGAGAGCCGTGGGCTAAAGGTAAATATATCTAGCTGTATTACACGGTTTCCATGAATAATTTCCTTGTTTATTTAAAAATAAATAGAAAACATTACTTTAAGCATACTAACTAATCCATTATATATATTTTTCATTTTATAAAGAACCTATTATAATGAAAACATAAGAATTCCATTTATAACAGAGAGTTTATTGCTGAATACACTAGTCAAAAAAAAAAACCTTAAGAAATTGTGTTGTTTCAGCTTATTTTAGATATGTAGTTTGAACAAACAGCAAACATCATAAGAAAGCCAGTAAAGAGTAAAACATCTGAAAAACTACTATACCAACTGGATGATATAGAACTCAATACAGTACACAGAGGTACACTAGAAAAGTGTGTATATCACAAAAGTAAGTTTAACAGGGAGCTGTATCTATTTCATGGAATATGTGGGTTTAACTGACCCTGACCCAGCTCCTCAGAGAGATGAGGGTGAGAAAATGTGTCAGGGTTTAGCCGGGTGTATTTTAGCACCTAACGGATGTCAAGGTTAATGCAACTACTCTGTGGTCCATAACCCTCAGTTGTCCAGAGCCCTGTCATGCTACATTAAACCAGCAAACTGTGTGAGTGTGCTTGTGTGTGCGCGCATGTTTACACATGTGCAGGTGGTGAAAGAGAGCTAGAATGAGAAACAAAGAGAAAGTAAAAGATAAAGTAACAATTTTAAGCTGTGATCGCAGTTTGCTCACACCAGATACAATTAAATTAAAGCCAATATATTGAAATATATTTCACTGTTGAATGGATAGTTCACCCAAATATATCGAGTCTGCTATCATTTACTCATCCCTTTAATTGTTCCAAACACATTCATTGTTTATTTTTTTCTGTGCAACACAAAAGAGAATAGTTTGAAGAATGTTGAAAACGAGTAGTCAATGACACAGATTGTTTTCTGCTTTGATTATCAGTGAGATATGGCTTCCAATTAGGACTGCACAATATATTGTTTCAGCTTGAATATCGCAATGTGTGTATTCGCAAGAGTTATTGAGGGATTATATTTTTAATTCAGAATGAATGAGATGTGTTCAGTCACTGCAGAGTTTAACCATAATAGAATGAACTACATGTGGTTTGTAGGAAATTAAAAACAGTCAAAAGCGTGCAGGCACAAAACGTTATAACATTTGTACACTTATTAAATAGCCCCTATTATGGGTTTTTACAAATGACTTTCCATGCAGTGTGTAACACACCTCTAAGTAAAGTGAAATATTCAGCTATGGCTTAAATCTGAAAGTGTGCTGTGCTTCAAATGAATCATCTTGATAATGAGTTTTAGCCATTTTGGCGTGACGTGGAAACGAAACTTAAACCCCGCCCATTTGTTGCACACGCAAACCTGGGAAAATTGAAACCCCGGGCCCCACCCACAAACACGGTAGCAACAAAAAGAAAAAGAAGAACACTGTAGCAGATCCCAGTCATGTCGCAAAGACGCTGTGAAGTGTGAGGAAAAATACGTGTTATTTTCCCTACCTAAAGATGAAACTGTGAAGGGTCAGTGGTTGAGGTTTATTTTTGAATAACAAACTTGTGCGTGCAAAAGACGCCAAATGTGAATGCCACTAACGCCTTTATTCTGGCATTACTACTCTTGGGATTAACGCACTTGCATAAAGTAAAACATGTCTCAAAGCTTACTGGGCCACATATGATTTTTAGTGGGGCACGTTTTTGTTTTTGTTTGGCATTGTCTCCCCGTGCTGCCCCCCGCAGAATGCCACCCTGGGCGATCGACCATATTGCCCATGCCTAAATTCGCCACTTTGTCTGAATAACACTGTTGAGAACCGGGTACTGTTGTGGCAGTAACTACTATGAAGCTTGTTTCGGGCCGCTGCTGCGGTCAGATCCTATATCAATGTTGGCAACCCGGGGGTTTCACAGACTGTACCAAAATGCTGAGCAAACTGCAGAGTTGAAATTAAGGGAGTTTTCCTGGAGAAATAACAAAACGGGAGGGTGGCAGGAGATGGGTCTGAAATACGGGAGACTCCAGGAAAAAACAGGAGTGTTGGCAGGTATGCTCACACATACACTCTGACTACTTCGATATTGTTGATAAGCTGTGGTGGGCATTTCTCGCGCTGAACGCAGTCGACCAATCGCAACAGACTGTCATCTGTAAAATCAGCACAGATTAGAATCTCGCTAAGGAGGGGTTTTGGAACAAATGAATCGCTGAACGATTCATATGGGAGTCGCTGGGATAATTAGGTAAAAATAAATGCATATTATAAGAGAACGAGAGTGTTTTTTGACCTTGCATGCATATCAGCCTGTTGTTGGAGACCCCCAAAACCAAAATATGATCCTTTTTAATGTATAATAGGGGCTCTTTAATATAACTGAACTATTTATACAATAAAGACTATACAGAGTCATTTAACATTACATTTTATTTTTCAATTTCTGTACCTGAATACTTACTGACTCTTGAGTAAAACCATTAAAAAAATAAAAATAAAAAAATAAATAAAAAAAAGAGTTAAAAATGAATTATTCCTTTCCAAATAGAGCTATTCACCCAATAGAGATATTCACCCATTGTATTCATCTGCAGAAAAATACAATGCAATGTCTTGTTTTTCCAATATCATTTAGCCCTACTTCCAACATTCTTTAACATACCTTCTTTTGTGTTTTACAGGCTAAAGAAACTAGTAGCAGTTTGAAACCACTTGAGATTAAGAAAATGGTCAGAGAATGGTCATTTTTGGTAAACTATCCATTTACTCTGGAACAGTTACAATTTTCCCACATATTTTCATGTTTAGCTGAAAATGGCCAAATGCAGAGTTACACCAATTGTTCCGTTCAAGGCCTTGACTTCAGCACAACCGTGCTCTCGGCGGCTCTGGCTCTTCAGAGCTCAAACCCTGAACAGAGCTGATAATGCACCTCGCTTCATTAGGAAACAAAATATCAGCTTTCCACCCCATTAGGGACGGTTTCGTACATGGGACACAGACTCACCTCATCAACAATGCACTGCAATAACTGAAGAGGCTGTGATAGAGGGGGGTAGAAGAAAAAGAGATTAGACCCCATACAACGTCCTTACAGTGCAAAGGAAATAAAATCATTAATGCAATAAAACAGGTAGCAATACAGCTTAATCAAATGCACTCTGACTCGGGGAAAGCCATTTGATCTGTAATGTTTTCTTATTTCTAATGGAACCTAATCTGAATACAGGCTGTTAAGATGGAGCGTATTATTGTCTGGTATTAACTTCAGAGGGAGGCAACCAAGCGAGGTGAGAAGAAAACTGTGAGGGGTTGCAAGAAGAGCCGCCTACATCTCTGAAAATGCACGAGAAACACTTACCATTAAAGAGCCCTGGTTCTTTTGAATCTGTATGAGGAGGAAAAAAGGGAGAAAGGGATTTAGGTGAGAATGAACAAGCGAGAGTAAAAACATACAATTAGCATGTTACAATCACAAGCACTGCACCAGGACATGCTTATGATCACCGGGGGGAGATTACCAAAACCCTGATGGCAAGATATGGGCATGATGTGTTAACATCGTTTACATAATGAAAACACAGTCGGTAATGGCCTGATGCTCAATTAGGATAAGCTTTACCAGGCATTTTTTGTTTATTATTAATTTCATTTTCCTGCATTTTATTCACCTCTAGGTTTACATCTTTGACTCTACATGTACACATTCCACAAAAATGATAACGTTTGTAGAAAAAATGGTGATTAAGGGATTATCTTATATTCACATGAGCATTTTAAGACATTTTAAGAACTTGCCATTTCTTTTGAAAAAAGCAGAACTTATGCACATATTTTGCTGTACTTTTTTCACAAGCTCGTGGTCTGCATACTTTAAATTAACAGCTAATGTCGTGAGGCCGCTCTGATGACATTTTACGCTAGTCATTGATTCTCTTTCTCAATTAAACACGGACCAACTCCCTTTAAATACCTGGAGACACTGAACCTTTAATGTACGAACTAAATAACTTACAGCACTGGCTAAAACTGCAAAGCACTGATATCACGGGACAATTAGAGGCATAAATATTTGTCGTATGTGCTGTTTTTTAATTAACCCACTGGTGTAAGATGAAATAATTCAATGTGATCTCTGCTAAACTATCAAAGCCGCTTTAAATACACAACTTTGGCTCCACAAATGATTCAATTAGTTCTGAAATAAAAACTAAAAAAAAAAAAAAATGCTGTTCTTTTATCCAAAAATGGTTGTAATTATTTGTGAAGTTTACTATCAGTAACGTTTTTTTACTCCAGTGTATATTAAAAAGATAAATTATAAATTAAAAAGACACTCAAAATCAAAGACTGTTCAACAAAGCCTCAATTTTTGGTCCAGTCATGGGACCCTTTCAGCCCATAACAAGATTATGGTCAATACTGCACCAACATCATTTTGTCTACTCTCCAGTTTAAACCTGGACTGGATCTGGAATGGAGTGACTACACAACTCTTGGGACAATTTTTTGGACTTCTAGATTACAGAAACGTCCCTAACTATTACAGTTAACTATTGTTAACTTTATTAACAATATCACATATCAGATTGTTCTCAATAAGACCACGGATGAGATTATTAATGGCTTTTTCGGCTAGTTGTAAGACAACTATCTTGCTAGGGTGAGGTTGCTTAAATGTAGCATTAATGCTCTGAGAGAGCAAAATCATACAGTAGAGTCAGATGAATATGGGGCTCAAAATGAGCTCAAACCAAAACAGCCGGAAAACAGAAAAGGCAACAACAAATCAATCAGGAGGAGAAGCGCTGGAGGCTGTATACACACGCCAGCCAGTCTGCAGTCTTCAAAGATTTTCCGAGCGAGCCATTGAGAGACGCCATTAACTCCTGACAAAGAATGCAAATTAATCCCAACATGGGGTGAGACGAAATTAAAGAGCCTTTTATAATCAATGACAAGATAACACACAGAAAACACACACACACACACACAAAACAGTGGCAGATTTGTGGCTGTGAGTGCGAGTAGAGAGGGGGGCAGGGCATCAGAAGTTGATGCAGAAATACAACGGGCATCTCTCGAGATCTCGCCACACAATGGACAATGACTCCGCGAGCGTGTGTGTGTGAAAGAGAGGGAGAACAGACAGATGCCTAGGCTGATGTGAGTGACAGGCCAGGCCTGAGGTAGCGTGTGTGCTGGCTGGGTGGCGTGTGCGCGCGTGTGTGTGCGATGCCTGCAGGTGAAGAGTCTGCAGCACCATATGGAGCTGTGAAAATTAACATCAAGAGCAAAAACGCTCTAGCAGTGGGAGGTTGAGCTCTCCCTCTCTTTCTTACTGACTAACCCCCTCCCTCTTTCTCCTTCATGCCTTTCTCTCTCTCTCTCCGCATTTCATTCCATATGAATTCTGAAACGCAGGAATAGGAAAAGGGAGAGTTAAGGCAGATTAAAGGAGGAAGTAATAAATTAATGGGGTGTGTATACATGAAATGCTTCAGCAAAATGCCTCTGGCTCTACGGGCCAAGAACAAAAGTTTTGCCATTCAGTGGTTTCAATCACAATTACTTTATCTGATAATGATATATGGTGTGATGCACTTGAAATAGAAATGTAGACGTGAATGCATTCCACGCATTCCCGTGTCCAGTTATTTGGGAAGGGACAAGGAACAAAAACAATGCACAATATTTAACAGCAACATATCCAATCACGGTTGTAGACTCTATGCGTTTGAGGGAGTGTTTGTGTGCTCATGTGAATACATTAGTTTATGTAATAATACTCGGTGGATTAACATGATAATGGCCCTGTTAATAGATAATGCTGGAGAGCAGAGGAAAACAATTTCGAATGAGACGAGCCTCCGGGCCACAGGATAATGCACGGATGCACTTGTACACATGAACCATCCTGGCCTCTAGTCCTTCTTTTCAACCCATCAACTGTTGTGAAAACATTAGTCTGTTCTTCTTATATTCTGTGTGCATCTCTGCTAAATCTGAATCAAGATTTACGATTAATCACATCATATTCTTTCAATTTCGCGTATTGCACATCAATTTTATATTGGAACTTTTTGGCATTGTGCACAATAGCCCAATAAACAAGTGATGTGTGAGATAAAGTACAAACACACACTAGAGCCAAGCCCAGCCTCCGTGACTGCTCGATGCTCAAGGCTTTTGGCTCTGGATGCAGCCTCAAAATGTTCCTTTTCTGATTTCCTCTGCATGCCCTGAGTGGCTGCTTTGTTTTAATATGCTAATTAACCCAACAGGCATGCTGGGAGTAATTTATTGAGCATTAGTCAACATTTCCCTCATTAAACTCACTGCACTCTTACATGCAGAACTTTAAAAGCTGAGAGTCTTGATTAGAGAAAACTAGGGCACTGAATCTGATGCAGGCGTACAGTATATTTCGATATGAACATGCTTGAAAAAGGTCACATGACTAAATGAATGAAGTAATGGTGTACAATGTGACAGTTTTAAGCTTTGTGGTATTAGTTAATGAATTAGGAATTATCAACAGAGTCATAGCATTTGTACGTTTACTTGTACATTTATTTACATTTGTACATATTACAATTGTAACATTCATATAAATTTTGCCTTTAAAAATCCAGATCAAAATATATTTATCCATGCCTAATATGCAGTGGCCAGAAAGTGATAATTGTTAAAATATTATTAAATGTTCAAATGGCTTGGACCCATAAACAGTATTCCATACGTCACGACTTAACAAGCGGATGAAGCTCAACAGAACAGAGATTGAAATTAACTAATACCATATAATATTTTTAAGTATTGTAAAAGATTTGATTAATAACAGACTAGTAACAGATTTGATTAGTTTACCAATTATTATTTACCAATTTTTATTTAATTAATAACAATCTAAACAATAAACTGCAAAAAAAAGCTGTTACTCAATGTCTCATGTATATCTGTAAAATATCAATTTATTGAACCATACGTTAAGAATGCTATGTATAACACGATAAAGGAGATTCAAAGATAACTTTTTACAAAATGATTAACATATTTACATAAATATTTAAATAATAAACTTAACCATAAACTTAGGGTTTACAGATCTAACTTGTACTCTAAAAATGTTTTCGTCAAACTTTGTTATAATCTGTAAATGCTATTTAAAATAAGTTTAATGCATTCAAATTTAACCCAATGGTTGGGTTTGTCCATAATGAACATTTTTAGAGTGTATTCTAAAGTGTATTCTCTCAAAATAATCCTCATAAATGTACGTAATTTTATAAGCACAGTTAGAGTTTTTCTGAAAAGCAATGCTATTTTTAGCAGAGTTTAATTTAATTAGTACAACTACATAAGCACATTAAACAAAGTGCACAAGATGTCATACTATAGGCAACATAAATTGACTTGCTTTGTGCATGGGTGCCATGTGGTTCCTAAACTGGGAACCTTCCTAATGATTCCGGATTATAATCCGGGTTTGTCTGGGATAATCTTGATAAATCCCTGCATGAAATCTTATTACAAGGTTGATGGGATTGAGGAATGGAGCGGGTCAACGGGACTGTATGTAATGTAAGCTGAGTAAACAAGGGTGGGATGAGCGGTTGTTGGATGAAGAGCTAGTTAATTACTGCCCATACGCTAAGACCACAAAGAAACAGGTATTCAAGGTGAAGACATTCAATAGCAGAATATTGAGCTGGTTAAATTTGCTATAAATTTGGTATATGCAAACTCACCTGTGGATATGGAAAAGAGCCAAGAGCCAACTGTAAATGAAAGAGCAGAGGGAAAGTCAAGAAAAAAATAAAGCTTTCATCTATACAAATACTGTGTCTCAAAAAATATTTAAATGACAAACAAAGCTGCTAAACAAGAACATTAAAAATCTTGCATCTGAATAACCATCATTTGGTAATAATGTTGTAAATAATGTTCTTGCAACTTCTTGCATAGACTGAATGCTTTGCAGTCATCATGAGACCATAAGGAGCAATGGATGTCAAATTTGTTTTGCCTGCGTATATATATGTATCTTTAGTCAGAATTAAGCTCCCCTTTGAATTTGTTTTTCTTTTCTTTTTTTAAATATTTCCCAAATGATGTTTAACAGAGCAAGGAAATTTTCGTAGTATGTCTGATAGTATTTTTTCTTCTGGAGAAAGTCTTATTTGTTTTATTTTGGCTAGAATAAAAGCAGTTTTTAATTAAAAAAAAACATGAAGGTAAAAATTATTAACCCGTTTAAGCTAATTTTTTCCAATAGTATACAGAACAAACCATCATTATACAATAACTTGCCCAATTACCCTAACCTACGTAGTTAACCTAATTAACCTAGTTAAGCTTTTAAATGTGAGCAGTAGAAGTGTCTTAAAAAATATCTAGCAAAATATTATTTACTGTCATCATGACAAAGATAAAATAAATCAGTGATTAGAAAATTGTTAGAAATATGTTGAGAAAAAAAAACTTCTCTCTGTTAAACAGAAATTGGGGAAAAAAATTAAAAGGGGGACTAATAAATCTGACTTCAATTATATTGTGTGTGTGTGTGTATATATATATATATATATATATATACACACATACCTGTACATATGCATCTCATGCTGGTAGCTGTTATTTTACATTTTATAAATCACCATAAGCCAAAGTTACAGGTAAAGGTATGATTTAATGTTAACTACACAGTCAACTACACCTCGTATGATGTAACCTGAGGATGGTTAACTACACAGTCCACTACACCTCATATGATATGACCTGAGGATGAGTAAAGTAGTAGAAGAAGAAAAAACATTGGGGCAGCAATCACTTTAATATATTTTATATTGAAATATTTATGCAATATTAAATAACATATTGCAGTTAAACTACTTTACATGTGCATTGGTAGTCAACATCAAAATACATTTACTTCTTTAAAGCATGAAAGACAATTATTGAAGTACAGTTTGTCTGTTCATACAAGACTCAAACATGGCTATGTTGAAAAATCCCCATCATTCTAGGGGCATTACAATATTTTTCCAAATAAAAAAACTGATAGATAGACCCCAAAAATGGAAATTCTGCCATTTACTCATCCTTCACTTGTTCAAGGGCTATAAGATTTTTTTTATTAAACACAAGAGCATACATATTTTAAAGCTACTGGCAGCTCACACCCCTCAAACTGCATTGTATTTTATTTCCTACTATGGAAGATGATGGGTTCCAGCAACCACAAATCTTCAAAATATCTTCTTTTGTATTCAACAAAATAGGCCATTCTATACAGTCCTTTAAAGTAACATAGTGTTCAAGATACACAGATCATCTTGCATGTACTTATTCGTTATCTTTTAATCCACTAAAAGTACTCTCCGATAAGGCCATCTATTTCTAAAAACAAAGAAGAGTGAATGGACATGGAGGAGAGGCTTGAACCATTGGAAAAACTGCATTCTCATTATATGTTAAGACTAAGAGGGGCAGCTCTGTGGCACAGTGTGTAGTGCTGTTGCCTCACAGCAAGATGGTCACTGGTTTGAGCCTCAGCTGGGTCACTTGACATTTCTGTGTGGAGTTTGCATGTTCTCCCCATGTTCGCATGGGTTTCCTCCGGGTGCAAAGACATGCGCTACAGGTGAATTGGGTATGCTAAATTGTCCATAGTGTATATGTGAGAATGAGAGTGTATGGGTGTTTCCCAGTGATGGGTTGCAGCTGGAAGAGCAGCCGCTGCGTAAAACAAATACTGGATAAGCTGGCAGTTCATTCAGCTGTGCCAACCCCAGTTTAATAAATGGACTAAGCCAAAAAGAAAATGAATGAATGAATTATATGATACATTGCAGTACCACTGCAACTCCATTCAATTCTGTAAAACTCCTTTGACTTGTGGTGTGTCTATAGCAATAGAGGTTGCACAATGCTTAAATCCACATCTTTTTCACAAAGGTTTAATAAGTGGTTAAATTCCTAATCCTGTTCACATCCCAGCAGCACAGCGGGAGTATGCAATAATCTGTGAAGACTAGAGTACTTGCTGGAATTACCAACAGAGACAGAAAAAAGTAGCAGAACCAAAAAGCAAAAGTCAAACTTGACTATTTTTGACCTTTCCATTAATTGCACTCCATTTACTGTACATTTAGGAAGTGAATCCACATCAAACCACACTGCATTAGGTTATTAAACCCATCTCATTTCAGAAGGTAATTTCAGTTCATTAGTTCAGAAATCCACCAACAGAACACATTGGAAACTCAAACCTTAAACATTCCAACAGCCGAGCCGAAACAATCTCGTCCCAATCCACACGGTAAGATCAATACTAAATCATAATCAGATCCATATACTGTTCATCAACTCATGATAATGTCAATCCATACGACCCTTGATATTTCCCTCCCTAAACATCTCACTGATACGATCTAACAGTATTGATAAACGCAATCAACGGATTGACTCGAGGGATACAATAACAATTCATCACGGCCAATGAGAAGCGCTGACAATTACAAAATGGGAATCAATAAAGCCAATGAGAACTACCAGCACGGCATTTTCAGGACAGGAGTCCAACCACCATATTAAAATCTAATCCACTCATTCGTACAATTCATCCTGCTGGTTTCTGCTTAGAAAAACACCCACTACAAAAAAAAAAAAAACTACTCATACACCTATCTTCTCTTTTTCAGAAACACGCAAACACACACCTCTAGAGTTGAGAACACAGCACTCTAATTACTGGACGTTCTGCTGGCTGAGTGATTGATAGCGTTTTGCCACACTGCCTCCAAACCTTTCACTCTTACACACACATGCACTTTCACACACACTTTTATCCTCGATAAAAACACACATAATATTTATTAGTTCCTATTTTCTGAATTTATAGAACAACACGCATACAATTTCATTCCTTATTCTATGCTTCAATGGGAATTGGCGAGTCCAGAAGGATAGCAGAGCTGAGTGTATGTGTGTGTGCGCGTCTGTGTGTGTGTGTGTGTGTAGCAGTCAGTGGGAGATCTCGAGTGTGATCCATGCATAGCTGTAGGCCAACATCTGTTTGGACAGGCTGCCTGCAGGGACTATCAACAGCACTCAGCAGAAACACTAAGACACCAGTCCAGCCGAAACTACGAATGCTGGAATGCGAGTGTATGTGGGTATTTGTAAGAAGTTATTATATGACTGTTTTACCTCCATGAAAGAGATCCCTACGCTCCACACGTCAGAGTGAATGCCATACTGTTCCCCAGATATCCGCTCTGGCTATTGAAGCAAAGATGGATAAAGATGGATAAAGAATCATTATATATGGCATACAATGAGGCTGTGGCACACATTTATTTCTTTTGTGCAGTGGTTGCTTTGAGATATTTAACAAGGACCGTTGTCTATACGTGTGTGCATGTGTGTGATCATCTAAAAGCATTTGATTTTTCTATAAATGATTGTGTGTAGTTAAGGTGCATACTTGACGAAAAGCCTTTACAACTAAACATGACACAAAAAAAGACCTATGCCTTCGCTACCAGAGTAAGATGAAGCTTCTGAAAAGAAGCATTGTTACACAGGAATGAATGCTGCTTACCGCCATGTATGCGTTGGTTCCGACGTATGTTTTTGCAATGGAATTCACCAACTGCAAAAGAAAGAGAGAGTCAATGATAATAAAATCAATCAGTGTGAAGGTTTTCGGAATATTTTCGGAGTGCTACTATGAGGTTAGTAAGGAGTGGTAATTTCAGTAGTTGGTAAAAATACTGATAAAATTGTATAAAAGATTTAGATCATTCTAAAAAACATTCTGTGCTAGAACTGCTATTGTGATACTTAAAACATTTTAAAGAGGATTATTATATTGAAACATTTATAAAAACAGAAAATGAGGCGATTTTTATTAAAATTATTGTAAACGTTAATTATTATTAACTGATATAATAACATAAAATAAAATTGCATGTGTCAGATTTAAATTTTGGCTCACATTTATTGCTGATGTTTAACATCTTGTGACTAAACACAGTGTAGCAATGCGAGGGTGCATACTAATGGGCAAAACGGCTGGTGTAAAAGCATCAACAAAAATAAATGCACTGCGATTAAAACTGGACAACCAATGAAAATGGTGCTTTTGTTTATGTGCCTTGAGCTGCTGAAATTATAGTAAATTTACAGTATCGTGCTCCACTCCGATATGTTTAAATATTAGTTGATGTGTAATGAAGCTGTGTGAACATAAACAACATCTCTGAATGTAATACGCTCAAAGTTCAATGCAAAGGGAGACATTGGCTTTTACAGAGTTAGCTTAGCAAAGCCTACAGCGAACAAAGTTTGTGGACTACAAAAAAATACATCCGCATTAACGACATCATGAACCTTTCAGGTTACGTGCATTCACCTCACGCAAACACCCCGTGCAGCGAAGGGGCATAGCCAGAGGCGCTGTAATGTTATAGCAGAGAAAGCTACAATGCCATCCAAACGCTGCTATTTCCACAAAGCTTCTTCTGTTTCTGTTTTTGGGCTTCCAAAGGACACATCTAAAAGAGAGAAGTGCTTATAAAAACTCCTCAAAGAAGGAACAGCTCCAACCGTAATAGAAGAAATTGTGGATTGTGAGCCACAAGCTGTAAGTATTTCATTTGTTTAAATTGATCTATTACATGCATAGTTTCTAGTGTTAACAGTATGCTGTAGCAAGGACATAAAAGGCATGTAAACAACAGAACTCGTAAAAGATATGTGAATGTTTCATATTACTAACACATGCTTATAACCTGAATATGAAAGACACTTGTCAGATTTTATTTTGCAGAGCAGGCAGGAAGTTCAGCTGTGTGCTCTTCATTTTCTGTCTGATTCAGGCTCAAACTGATACAGCTACACTGACTGACACTATTTATGTGCGTGCCAGTAGAGGTGTGAGGCTTCCAGATGATGTGAAACTGATCTGCGAATCACAGCACATTATGTTAGCCGACCAATCAGAGGTTCTTGAGGTTGAGCCTTCGGAAGAACTAGGAAATGTGATTTCCTTTTCATGATAGCAGAGTAGCTGTATATCATCAAAGTAAGACGTATGAAAAAAAAAAAACATAATTTTTTACAAATGAAGCATGAGCACACATTGCTTTGCACCCCATAAATGCAACCAAGGCATGACAATATATTCTGGACCATCCCTTTATGCAGAAAAAGGTCTAACCAAGCCTATATGTGATGAGAACACAGGACTGTTTTTATTTCACTTAGTTTTCTTTCATAGCTTAACCTTTTCGGCAAACTTTTGACCAGGTGTTTGTGTGATGTAGTGAAAGCGAACTTTTGCCAAAAATCCTTCCTTTTTAAGCCTTTTTAAGAGAAGACCGACAAGACCATGGCAGAGGATTCAGTGAACAAATATTGAATATAACGGATAAATACACATTATGCATGTTTATAAATTCAAAAGCAAAACTAAAAAGCGAGCGCGCATTCAAAGCAGCTGCAAGAAAAAAGACACGAACACACAACCTTAAAAACAAAAGCGAAACACATTTTTGTTTTCTAGCTAACTAAAACATAGAAAAGCTCCCGCATTCAGTTCATTGGCATAAGCAATACAGTTATTATCTCTGTTAAAAGTCCAAATGTGACAGCAGGTGACCGGAGCTCTCTGCCACAAGCTAAAGGACACAGTAAGATGAACCGATTTAAATCTCCTGCAAAAAGACTGTGTTATTGTGCAGTGTTATTGAAATGCCAGCCTGGTTTAATTTTAGTCTATACCCTCACAAGGGAGAGACAGTGAGATCCAGGCACAATAGAGTATGTCAGCAATGACAGGAAAAACATAATGAGAGCGCTCCCCGGCGGCCTGACGTGCGTCTGTGTGCGTAAGTGAATAACTGAGACATAGGTTTACTATACAGTGTCATGGTCTGGACGGGCACAGAGGAGAACGCACACTCGCACCTCATCCAGGGGTCAGCTTCAATTCGAATCTCTTCAGGGAACATGGGTATGAATATTAATTAAAAGCGGGCCGTTTGGAGTGATTGGTCCCCATTGTTGGACTCCTGAGTGTATTAGAGATGCTGACTTTCTCAGTCTGAGCCATTGTCTCCATGCACGCGCAGGCACACGCCGTCACTCACATGCACTGAATATCTACTCAATGTGGTAATTAGAAAAAGCTGGAAGTAAGAGGAGAGGAGCAATCTTGAGGCTATCTGGGGGTAAAGGAGCAAAGGCAAGAGGAATCCCTGGAGGAAAGTGACGGAGGAGAGAATGGGGACATGGAGGCTGACGGGACAATGGATGTTCTGATCTGACTGCAATCGCAACATACAAAGAGACTCTTGTGTGAATATACACACGCAAATATGCATACAAATAATCTCTTGATTGGAGTTCAAAAAACATACCTGTGTGCTCACTCCAAAGTCACACAGTTTGACTTGACCTCGTGTGTTGACCAGCATGTTGGACGGTTTGACGTCTGCACAGAGAAACATTGCATTTATACAGAGACGCCAAATTATATTGTTTGTCAGCTTTTGATAACAATAGGCTATATGCACAGCTTGTTTTTAATCAGCCTAAACATCTGGTGAAAGGTTAACACCTGGGAAAGGTTAGTGTGAAATTATAACCAGTTAAAAAGACTTAATCATTCATTTAGTTTAGCGTAAAACGAGATGAAAACCCGTTTAAACAAAATCGCTGTCAGGATCAGCAGGTAAGAGCAGAAACTCCATTGAAAACCCTAAACCTGGTAAAACGAATTTCCATATTTTAAAGACACGGTGCAGAATAATGCAATTAAACGCAACGCTTCTTGTCCAGCCTGAGACCCACTTTATATTGTATCTCAATCAGACGGTGAAGATCATTGATTTTTGAAAGATTTTTAAGATCCAAAACGTGATGAATTTGTAATAGGATGACAAAAGTTCACCATAAGCGCTCATGTTGGCAGACTGAAAATTGAAGGTCCTTGGGCATATACACTATTGACATTAGATTAGGCAGACTAATCTAATAGGGAGTCATTTCTTGCATGTGTTAATCCAAAACTACTTATTTATGAATATGTAGTTGTTCCTTTTTTCTTTTCTTTTTTTTCATATAAATTAATTTCTGTATTTAGGTTTTGAAATTAGGGGCACGGTTGGTAACTTATACTTTAAATGTCAACTTTACTACAAATTACTAGATTATGTAACAACAACAACTTTTGAAGTGACTAATAATTTGAATGCGCAATAAAATGCAACGTACAATCTAATTGGAAACATTTTTAACGTATTATTTAATATTCAACATATAGTTTGATTTTTAAAGATGCAGTTTATTGCCATCTCTGTTTGAGTCAGAGATGTACGAGATATAGCTGCAAGTCAGTAGAGAGTACATCCGGTTATGCATATACAAGAAAAAATAATGTAACATATTGAAAAAAACACATAATTATTGTGTTATTATTATTTAGAATATTATTGTCAAACATCATTTTTCACTTTAGCGCATCTAAAAATGGTTTTCTGTTATGCCAAAGCTATTAAATCAAAATCCTTGATGAATAGAGAGTTCAAAAGCAGCATTTTTTCCAAATGATACATTTTGTATCATAACAAATGTCTTTGCTCTCACTGAACTCTTGTTGAATGAAACTATTAATTTCTTTTTAAAAAATCATACTGACACCAGCATTTTAAACATCAGTGTACTTAATCTACTTCTAAAGACCTCAAAGACAAATTCTTGCACTGATGTCCAACATTTGGATATTTTTAATTTACAAGTTACATAAAAAGTGGCTTTCTCACCTCTGTGTAAAATCTTCAGGCTCCAGAGGTACGTTAATCCTTTTACCACCTACAGAGAGCAAACATCTTTATTTATTGAAAACAAACTCATAAGAGACTCAAAGGGTACGAGTGTGTCTATGTCTGCTGTCTGTAGAGGACAGAGCTGTAAATTATCTAAACAGTGGCGTATCTTTGATTATTGTCAGAAAGTGTGAGAGAGAGGGTAATGAGGGTCAGTACTGGGAGCAGTGACAATTCAGCACTAATAAAGTGTTACACACGCGCACACACACACAGGCTTGTTTTACTATCGTAGTGAGAACATTGCATAGACTACATGAAAAAAAAAAGATATTGTTTTCATATCAGGTTAATGATACTGTCATGGCCTACCTCTATCTTTTGCCAACTCTTTACAGAAACATTTACAGGTACCGATCATTATATAATAAAAAAAAAGCATGTTCTGGCTGATTTGTAAGCATTTATACCAGTAAACTGTCCTCACTAATGGGTCATTTTGATAGCTCACTATAGAAGTAAGGATAATTGAGACATTACAAGTATAGCTAAACCTGAACATACATACGCACAAACTCGGCAAAATTCACAGAAAAAATCCAACCTTTCAAAATATGCTTACTCAACAACAGCTTTATGGCTTGAAAGGACTTACCGCAACAGCAATCCTGCCCAAAACATGCTCTGGGATTCTCCAATATACATCCAGAGAGCCACCTAAATCAAAATCACATAACTGTATTAAATTTGTGTATATTCTGATTGATGGTTTCCTGGAAATGTTGAATCCCACATGCCTGACAATTTCTAAGCAGATGAGACTTACCATCCATAAACTCGGTGCATATCGATATTCTGTTCTCCACAAAGAAAGCACTGTAGAACTTTATGATGTATGGAGAATCACACTGTAAAAACAATGGCAAATTTATTTTTTTAAATGCTTGGGATTGGTAAGACTTATTTGTGCTACTTTTGGAGTATGTGGTAGTTAATGGTAAACATTTTTGTATGATTCACCTGATGGTTGTCAATGATGCTTCACAAATATAAAACATATTATGAAATGACAATGCTAATAGTTTCAAGAATATGAATGGTAGTTCTTTATAGTGCATCCCTGTAATTTCTTATAATTCTCATTGCAATGCAGGACTGTACACTTCTGTGGGTTATGGACCGGTATCTAAATAATAAACTTTTGAAGTCTATTTAAATATGGAGTCAACAGATTCTGCATGTCTCTATGAATAATTGGGGGGGTTTACTTACTAGAATACACATACGTAAGGATGTGACGCTTGTGTTTTGTTTTGTTTTTCACAGTAATCTCCAGAGATCCTCGGGATTTACTTAGTTTTACCATTTTATGAGAGAAAACTTAATCTTCACATCACATACAGACAGAAACACAAGTGTACTTCTGACAACCCATCAAATTAGTAGGAAATTAGTAGGAAATTGCCACAGAAATATAGACATATTAATGCAAAAATATTTGCTTGGTTAATGATGATTACAGAAATATTATCAAAAAAATTAATAAAAACAGATTCGATATAGACTTGATATAGTAATTTGCGTGATGCTAATTCATTCAGAATGTGAAACTGGGCTGATTATTCAATGTGATTGGCTCGTCGTTGCAAAGGGTGATTGGTAATAAATTAAAGTCTATCTGGCAGCTGTTGTCAGAGCAGGTTACTGGAACAGATGGACTGAACTGCATAGGCATTGATCCCTGAATAATTCATGGCACTTCTTTCATACTTATCACAGTCACCTCACATACGCCTAATCTGAAAGCTGAAACCACACACACCGCTCTAAACATACTTGGTTTTCACCTGGAACAGGGCTCCAAACTACATCTAAACAGCTAAACAAGTTGTACAGAGCAAAATATTGATAGTATTCATGGTGTTACTTTTCACAGATCCTCTCAAAGTGAACAAAGTGACACTTGAGTGCCTAAGAGAGGGCAAAACGCTCTAACTTCATATAGAAAGGAAGTTGAGTAACTGATATGACTACAGCACTAAAAGCTGCGGGTCAAACTGGGTGTGCACGGTTACTAAATTAGGTTGCTGTTCCACTGCATTAGAAAGAGGATCGAAGTGCATCAATAATAATCTTTATACAAATACAGATGAAGTAATCAAACAAAGAGAAGAGAGGTTCAAACCTTATAAAGTATCTCAAGCTCTGACATGATCTGCTTCTGCAGCTCCACTGTGATGTCAAGAGGAATAACCTGCAATACAAACACACCCACTTTGATCACTCTCACGAAAACTTGCCTCAAATGAAACATTTTTGTTTATTTTTATTATTTCGGTGAATCATAAATCGATGCAAGTTAATCCACTGAAAACAAAGGTAACACTTTATTTTGATGGTCCATTTGAGTATTAGCACACTGTCTGCTTAATATCTGTTGATACTGACATTCACCAGACATTTAACTGACTATAAGAAACTTTGCAAATACTTGTCAACTTACACTAACCCTGACCCCAACCTAACAGTCTACTTCTAATCTAATGAGAATTCATTGCAATGTAACTTAAAGTCAAAAAACGGACCATCAAAATAAAGTGTGACCAAAACAAATATTAGCTTTGGTAACCCTTAATGAAAGTCTTACAATTTGCTTCCGTGTCTAGAGTGGAAGTCCTTCTTGACGTCAGTTTGACATCTTCAGCCACAATATTCTTAATCATGCATCTCTAACCACTAGTTTGTCACAAGGGAATGACGCACAAAAAAAGCCTCACCCTTTTTTCAATATTCAATTTCAGTCTGAAGTACATCGACTTACTGAAGTCTAAAAAGTCTCAGCCACTTCTGGTTCTCGCAGACTTTAAGTAAAGTAAAAGCATTTTCACATTTCTTGTTTGCAGCATTGGTTTAATTTAAAATTAGCATGTTTCATGTAATTTCTTAAGATTTGTGGCATTTTTGTCTTTATTGACACGAAAAAAGTTTGAAATTAATTAGAGAAATACAGGGTAATTAACTAACCGGCAGCTAGCTCTCTGCAACTTTTACATGGTCGCCCACTGAAGTTACGCAGGACTGCGCCCGGTCAGTACCTGGATGGGAGACCACATAGGAATACCAGGTTGCTTCCGAAAGTGGTGTTAGTGAGGCCAACAGGGGGTGCTCAACCTGCAGTCTGGGTGGGTCCTAACGCCCCAGTATAGTGAAGGGGACTCTATATTGTCAGTGAGCGTCGTCTTTCGGATGAGACATTAAACCGAGGTCCTAATTCACTGTGGTCGTTATAAATCCCAGGATGTTTTCTTTAAAAAAAGAGTAGGGGTTTAACCCCCGGCATCTTGGCCAGATCTGCCCATCCTAACCATCCCCGTAATTGGCTTAATCACTCCTCACATTGGCCTAATCACGGTCTCGTCTCCACCAATCAGCTGGTGTGTGGTGTGCGGTCTGGCGCAATAGGGCCGCTGTCACGTCATCCAGGTGGATGCTGCACACTAATGGTGGAAGAAGAGACCCCCACACCACACCCCCTATTGTGCAAAGCGCTTTAAGCGTCTGAAAAAGAATTATATAAATGTAAGGAATTATTATTGTTATTATTATTAATGGGATTGGGAAAGGTCTACAATCTGGGACTTGAACTCAGGACACCTGAAGCACATTGCCACTATATGTCAGTGGACTGCCAACTAGGCAACCAGCACAGACAAATTTGTCCAAGATTAGCTGAAGGAGAAATGTTTATGGAATATTCAGTTCAAATTCAATTCAAAGATCAGTGGCGCTGCTTGGTTAACCTAAGAAAACAACCTGAGACAACAAACAAACATGATTCATAACAGGAAAAGTGCTACATAAGAAACAGAGGTGCCGAGTTCTGGGAGTTTGTTAGTTATGATATCTCAAGCAGATCTCAAACATTGGTATCAGGTTAATCAGTCTATTGTTTACTGATTGCTATGGCTGTATGAAGCCTGATCCTTTATTGCACGTCAGTGGTCACGCAGGTGTCGTAAGCAAAGCGTGCAACTTCTAACAGTGACGCACGGCTAAACTATTGCTGTATGGAAATGTGAAAGCAGTCCAACAAATGCAATCCAAGATTATTTATGAATGAGGGCAACAGAGCTTTGTTAATTTTTACTAATATGATACAGCACATCAAAACAGTGCTGTAACGGTCTCTGAAAGAAGATACAGAGCAAAGACTAGATAGGATTTTTTGTGTTGACAAAGTTTGCAATGAAACTACTTAGTTGTCAGCATACATGATGGATTCATTTTAATAACCTTAAAATGTACAAGCACACAAAGCAGTAGGAAGACACAATTATCAGATTGGGTTTCGGCAGATAATTGATATAAAATGACTCGGATCAGAATGAGAGCACAGAAAACTTGATCAGGACATCTCCAGTTATCAGCTGAAATACAAAGAACACCTCTTCATCTTAAAAATGTTTTGTAATAGGATAAGTGGATTAATGAGGAACTCCCATAGTAAACCAATGGCTACATGCAGTCTTCAAGCATTATCCCATTTAGACTTTCTTCAGAGCCATTTGTTAGTTTGTTTTTACCTTTAGGCATAAAAGCGTGTCGATTAGATGCATCCAAAATAGGCATGGGATGAAAACGTTTTGAGGGTATACTACTGTTTGGAAAAGTCAAGGTTTTAAAACCACCAAAATTTTGTTATATCGTTCATACGGTATATGTAATATATTTTTCTTTACGCTTTCTTTCTTTTCTTTTCTTTAAGTTTTATAGGACAACAGTATCTCCAGCAGAAAAGATATCCAAAGATGCCATTTCAAATTGTAAAGAAATCTGTTTTTGAAAGTAATGAAGACAGCAGAAGTCAATGATTCATTTGAATTATTTAGCCTGACATGTTTACTGTTCCAATATATTTTAAATGTTTCTCAAAATAAAATATATTGGCGGTTTTCGAAATTGCCTACTACACAGTACTTTACTACTTTACCTTTACTACTTGGCCGAAAGAAAAGTACGTTCTATACTGTATGAATGAGAGTAGTTTCAATGGAGCTCGGACATAGGACGTACTAAGGATGCCATTTTGTCATTATCACACGACATACCCGCTTCACTCCTATACATGAATTCTCTCGCAGTGCATCATGGCATAGTGTAGCGTCCATCTGATGCGCACTTCAGAATCTCGCCAGAAGTAGTAGGTCATTCGGGTACTTCTCACATACTGTTTTTTGAATTCCATGAATTCGAACATATTACTTTCATACTGTTTTTAGCATACTAAAGTATGCAAGTATGTGTTTTCAAACGCAGCCATTCTGTTTTAAGCAAAGAAAAGTTCTTGTTTTTTACCCAGAATTTTAAAAATATATATATTTTAGAGCAGAAATTATAATACTGTGAAACAGTTTTTTATCCAAGGTTATCATACTATTAGAATCTTATACCGGCCCATGCCTAATTTAAAATTAAGTAAATATAGTAAAACTCTACAGTTGATAAGTTGATATAAAGTTGTATAGAATGAAGGTTCCATCTACAATGAACGTAAGGTCTCAACAAAAGAAATCACAGGGTTCCATATTCTTTAAAATAAGATGGCAGTTTTTAATTTTTTTCAAATGTAAAAAAGACATTAGAGCTGCGTCCCAAATGGCATACTTGTGCACTTTTCTACGCCATTTTCTAGTATAAATAGTGTAATAAGTGCGTTCACACTGAAAACTGTAAAAATAATAAGTGCACTTTAATTACCCGGATGATGCACTCATTCCACCGCTAATATGAAGTGTGTAATGATGGACACTTCACGCACTCAACGACCGCAGCTTCGTGCACGTAACGGAAGAGGTGGAGCTATCGGGCGCACATGTTGGATAACTTTATTTATTTTGGACTGTGAAAGCAAAATTCTCCCACGAGAGTGATTATAGCGCCTCCCGATGGTGAATGCGGTTATATTCATGCCAGGTATTATTAGAAATTTTGGTCATTTGTTTCTCTAATTTGGCAACCGTCAAACGTCATCAGGGAAACGGTTTGAACTTCCGCTTAGTAAAAAAGCCATTAGTGTTCCGTTTGGGACAGCACTATAACATATACTTTGCTGTTGAGTGTGTAAGCGCATAAGTGCATAGTGCATAAGTGCATAGTGTATAGTGTGCCATTTGGGACACAGCTATAGTCTTTTAACCAGGACAGATTTGCAGGGGCAAACGAAGATTTCCAATATAGCAATATTTGCCCAATATTTGGCTAACAGCGAGGTGATATCGATAATATCGGTATCGAGCTTAATCAAGAATTGCAATTATTCTGCTGTGTACATCTTTGTTATGTTTTGCACAAGTTCAATAAATATATTTTTAAATTGCAATTGCTAATTTCTGTGTATAGCAGAACAATGTTCAAATGCAACAAATGAAGTCCATGTTCCAGAACAAAGTAAACAATTTACATATCTTCAAAGTTTTCCAAGTTTACATTTCAGTTACTGAAGAGAAGATTACTTTTGTGATTCTATATGAACTTCATCAATAGTTCTGTTTCAGCTCGCTTTGAGTGTTGAGAGAGAACACTTGCAAAACAAACTCAAGGATTTTCTCTCCAACCAGCATTGACAGGAAATTAAATAGCAACACATAAAAAATAAAATAAATTAAATAAATCAGGCATTTTAACTCAGAAAAAGACATATCAAGGCCTTAATTTCATCTAATATTGGAAAGTTTAAGACCTTTGTTGCAACCGAGGCTCTTGCTCTCTCTTCCCCACTTTTGTAATGAAGGAGCGACTAGCTAAAATGTTTCTTTAGTTAAGGCTAGATTATCAGCCTCCCACTGAAATAATTGATTACAGGTAAGGCAGTAAGGCAAGGCCACGCAGTTAAAGCTCAGCGGAGATCACTTACAGCCTTAGCCAAATAGATAACCCTGCTCGAGCAGACCCGGGCCGAGCGCAGACGGAAAGATGAGCAGACACAGCTGAAGAAACGAGAGGAGAGGAGGACAGATAGGAGATAAGACAGAATAGAAGAGGATAAGAGTCAACTAAACAGATGTAAATGAGGACGGTGAGAGAGGGGTAGGGAGAGGAATCAAATCTGAGAAAAGAACGGAAGAAATGACACAGAGCAGCCGAGATGGAAAAAGAAAGAGCTGCTAGGGTGCTTGAGGGCCACAGGTTCTCAGAGATGTTTAACAGTGGCAGAAGATGCAAGGTTTCTTCTTTTGTGCGCTTCAATTAGCAGAGCACTATTACCATCTCCAGCAGTTATTCATCGCAGTAAGGTCCACCTGTAACAGAGCTCCCAGAGTTCACCTCCTCTGCTCGGCAGGTTTTTTATCTATTTAAGGAGCAAACTAGCTCTATGATTTTCGAACCCATTAGCTGAATGCGAGTTGTAACATCAGATGTTGGGTCTTTGACATGTTTCCATGTCTTTAAATGTAAGCCAAGTGATTATTTTATTATTATTCCAGTGTACTTGAGAGCATCAGTGAATTTCTTGGATGTAATATAGTGTTTGAGCGGGCCACTTTCAGTTCCAGAGACATACTGTACTTTATAGTCACTGTATTGTTCTTACCTTTACTGCCACTATTCTTTTTCCAAGCAGGTGGTACGCTCTGTTGAGAGGAAAAGAGAGACAACTAAATGACAATTCGAATTTTCTTAGCAACACATTCACTGTGAATAGTACTGTACACAAACAAAATGAATTAATAAATGGATGAATAAACAATCAATAAAATGTACTAATAAACTTATGGTTCCATAGCATGGGTGACGACTGCAAACTATGAGTGATTCTGGAATTGTGAGTACATTTTGCATCTCCCAAGATACGCCTTTTATTTTTAAATACTAAAATTTTATAAAACAGTTGTGAATAATAACAAACACAAATGATATCTAGTTATCAAAAAACAAATGCTTGTATGTGTATTTAAAGACGTTCAACATTTAACTTAAAGACTCCCACCCACTTTGGACTTTCTTTGTTTGTCTACTTTACCAAGTTAAATACACAAAATAAATGTTTATTGCAAATATGTATTATTTGTATTTTTGGAATTAAAAAAACACTTTGATTCTGTTGCTACATTCTGGTCAACTCTGTTACATCAGTTATAAAAAGGCATAACAAGCTGTAAAGCACTGATAGACTTGCTCCAATGATTTCACATTTTTGGCAACAAACAAAGCTGGAAGCCACTGAAATGTGGCATTACTTGATATTTGTATACAATGTTTTGGATAGACTAATAGCAGATGTAATATTTGTCAACTCCATTGTTGTGATATTTCAGTGGGAAAAAAAACAATAACATGATGAAAACTCAGAAATTCTGTTTTAGAAATACCATGTTGATTCGTTTGAGATTTTGCATTCTTTTATATTAATAACCTATATTAAGCATACTGTAAATTTGTAACAAGTAGCAAATCCTAATTTTTATAACCAGTGCACATAGAAAACTTGAAGAATTGACATCCAATAACTGCTGTTCAGGGATGGAAACTTTGCTCAAAGTTTTAAGCCAGAGAAATTCAAGTTGGACATCCATATGACCAGGTAAGACACTCTGGTCCTTTTAAACATTTGTATTTATTTACAGATTATCATCACTACGAAAACAAAAAGAGCCCAGAGGAGGGGTGTCCTCATCCTAAGTGTCAAATGCAGGTGAGGTCAACCCTGAGTCAGTCACCTGCGAAACCTCAGTCATTCTGAGCTGTGCAGCGCTATCAGCCCCGTTCCCGTTTCAGCATGAGCTCTCCCAGACAGGCCTCCTGTTACAGGTCGAATTAACGGCAAAGCCGCAATTATTTAATTATGATCCTTGCTCATTCCGAACAGTGGATCTGGTTACTGCAGTAGGTGCTGAAGAGGGGTTGGGTTACAATAACCCACGACACGGTCCATTCCACCAGATAATATACTATAACAACAGACAGCTGCAGAACGAGGGTGGATTCAAAAACACGGTGTGTGAATGAGAAATGGAGAAAACAAAGAAAGAGCGAGAAACAGACTGATTTGATTAAGACATCCATAAGTGAGTGTACCCCTGCAGTAAACAAAGTCGTAATGGTTTGCGTTAGCGTAGTACATGTGATTTATGGGAAATAGATGGCAGATCTGGTTACAGCTCCAGACACCTCGTATCTCCGGCAAGGCTTTAATTAATGTCGCACTAAGTGACGCGACGGCTAACTTCCCTCATTTAGGACGTTGACACTCGATCGCATCTCACCTCAGTGTCCTTTGCGGGTACACTTTGTACTTCAGGGCCATACGAGATACAGAGATGCTCAACGATATGCACATTATGTACAAATAACATCTAAAATTGAACTGATATGTCAGATATTAAAGTAATGTATCAATGTAATGTGTCAAAAAAGGACCTGCAAAGAACATCATAGATTCTTTGAAGAATCAGGTCATATTGGTAAAGACTGTGATGCTTATGGAGCACAGACCTACCAGCCAGACAATCACCCTAAGAGTACGTTCATAATCTACCAAACCCTGGCTCAGGGATCAAAAAATATTTTTGAGTCGCCTGTGCAATCCCAGGCTGTATATTTTTTTTTATATATATATTTGATGGACATGAATAAATCAGCGGCAATGTGAAAACAGTCATCTGGAAGTTGTTCTATTGATAAATGGGCTAAGATTGCAGTTGAGAAGTGACTTAAGATTGTAAGCACTTAAAGGCTTAACTTTCGGGGGTTGAATAACTTTGTGCATGAACTTCAGATTCTTTCGATTCTCCATCAACTTAGTATCTTCAAATTTACATTTATAACCATTTTATAACAGTTCACTGATGCTTCAGCTAAATTGTTTTATAAAACGCTGTTCAAGGCAACAGAGACATCTAAACAGTTGAAATGAACTACCATCAACACCTTTTGTTGCCAGAAATGTTACACCATACTGGGTAGCGATGGGCACAGCTCAAAACTAACTATCAGAAGGTTGCTGGTTTAACTTTGTGCATGCAGCGAGTCATAAGCCACCACCGTCGCACCCTTGAGCAAGACACTTAACCTTATTTCTTTGCACAGGGATTGCCCGTGTAATATGCGCGCTATAATTTGCTTTGGATAAAAGCATCTGCTAAATGGCTGCTTACTGCGTAGTAATGCCAACTCAACCAATGATGTCGCCTAAATGGTTCCTTCAGAACATCCTGAACATTAATGGATCTTACTAAGCCCATTTGGAAAGTTCAGCTAAAGTCCTTGACCTCTGACCCTGCTGAGTAGTCATGCAGGGATGACTTAAGATTGACAGATGCATGACCAGAGCGAGGTGACGTGGTGACGTGTGGTCCTGACCCCCGTAAATGTGTCCCTATTCTCTGTTTGTTATTTACACTCCAGAGCCCGAGGTAATGAAAGCTCTGTCATGCAGTATTCATAGAGCTCTCGAAGACAGCCATCCCATGAATGTGCGTTTGCAGACGAACACACACGGCATGCAACCACACAAACAGGTTTCGATTACAGTGGCCAATGTGGACCAGACAGTTCTCTCCGTCTCTTTCTCTACACCATCTAACCTGAGATGACCAGATGATCGCCTCACCTGAAAGAAAGCTACAAAGAGAGGTGCGCGAGAAGAGGCAAAGGCTTACACCTGTGGCTCTCAACTGGTGGGTCATGACCCAAAAATTGGTATAAAAGATAACAGATTAAATGAGACTAAAAGATGAAAGAGAGTTTTAAGCAACAAAACAGTTAAAGAACAATACAGATTTAATAAATTAATTTCAATTAAACCTGATAAGCTTTTTTTTTTCTGAGCAGTTTTTTTATTATGACTATTAAACTTTTTTACCCAGATTTACAGAATATACAAACTAAAACTTATTCAGGGTCAAAGAAATCAGGTTACACATTAAGAACAGTAATTAATTTTGGACATATTCAAAGTCTCTTCAAAGATGACAGTACAGTGCCAAAATACTAATTGATTTAAAATTGTATCTTTATACTTCAATATCTTAGCAAGGAAAAAGCTTTTTACCATTTAAGATATAATATGTTCATTTTATATATTTTTACAAGTACCAAACAGAATAAGTATGTTTTTATCTTCACATAATTATTTCAGTTAAGAACACATATACATGTTCTGAAATATATATTTATATGTTTTTTTTACAAGACAACATTTTGATGTCTACATAAAGCTTAAATAAGAACAATACTTTATTTTTAACTCAAAGGGAAATATATAAATAAATATATAAATATTTAAATAAATAAATAAATAAATAAATAAA
>CAIGQQ010039163.1:7590867-7604188 GCA_903798035.1 Danio albolineatus | reverse complement strand
ATATGCTTATTTATTCAAAGAAAAATTGTATATTCTTTGACCTACACTTTTTTGTATCTGAATTTCAGCTTTTGACTTCAAAAAATGTTTCTTTTTGTTTATTTTATCTTTTCTTGAACATGTAAGTGAGACAGAGGGTTATAAACACAGCAACACAACATCAAGGGGTGCAGGTTAGGTGAAAGCATTAGAGAAGAAAATATTTATTTATTCTTAAGAAAAGCAATTTAAGTGAATACCCTTGGCGCCACCCTGCATGCAGTCTGACGGTCACAAAGGTGTGTGTTTTGCATAAAAGAGAGTGTATGTGTGTGTGTGTGCGTGAGCAAGCATGGTAGAGGTGATCGAGGACAGTTGTGGAGATGGATGGGAGACTGGTCTAAATTTTCCTACCAGCAACATCACAGATTATATTACATTACATTTCACCTGCCACTACCTGTGCTGCACTGCAGCTGTCAGTCTGAACATGAAACACAATAACAACGAATGTTACCCCTCTTTAAAAATCATAAATATGCAGTAAACAGAAAACTAAAATAAAAACAAACACTCCTGGTTTTGTGGAACAAATTATACACACTTTTGCTATCGCATTAATGTTTAAGATGACTTTGAATGCATCTTTAAGTCTGACTGCATTCAGAACTGAATATTTTCAAAGAGCAAAAAAAAAGGTTCGAAATAGGAGATGAATGCAAAATTCAGCAGTTTCTTTTGTTTGAGGGAGGAAAAATATTTCTAGGCAAACACTTTTAGTGCTGAGTTCGTCAGACTGTGTTCTTGTTTGGGTTGCAGTATTGGCTTTTTTTTTCTTTTTCTTTTTTTTTTTAAATGGCTGAACAATTTCCAGCAACCCAGAGGTGATCCTCCAGTAAAAGAAGCATATGATGAGCATCCGTGTTGCCCTCAAAAGCACAGAGCTTTGTCAACAGTCACTCACTTCCAAATTATGAAACGATTTGCATGCAAGACGATGATGACCTTGTGTCTTGTCCTACAAACTGTATCTTTTAGGCCGAGGTTTTTAATGTGGACATAGAACGGAGCTTTAGAAGGGTCACAAAGAGTCACTTAAGCTTCACAAGCTCCAACTAAATGTTGTCTTTTACTCCGATATATTAAGACATTTAATGAATGATAATGCTGAGAGGGTGTTGAAGGATGTCTGAAAACATGAGCACATGTGAGACCAATGTAAAATTAATTAGAACGTGAGTGCGGATGACAAAACGGTTTGCTTTTCAGTTACATGTCCATCATTTTTTTTCCTGCTCCTCTGGTTAGAACCTATAGACTGCACTAAAAGGTAAAGAAGGCCTTTGAAGAGGCTGACCACAATTGGTCTAATTAAATCTCAAGGTAAGAAAAACATGAGAGCAGCACTCACTTGTAAACTGTTCCACCATTTCCATGGCCAAGCTGTTCCTGGTACTGGAGGTCATGTTCATTTATCTAAACAGAGGGGGGAGAAAGTCTGAGATTTTTTTTCTTTGCATGTCTAAGGAAAGTGGGACTCTTAGTTCTTACTTGATCTAAACATAAAGGATCTTTAAAACTGTGTGAATCTCTGTGTGCACTCCTTTGTGCAGTAATGCGCATGCATCCATTATAAAGACATGTCTTCATGAGATTGGCTGTATAGATGTTTTATTTCTTTAACTCTATAAATGTGTAAAATGATAAAATACATCGAACTGAGATGATGAATTAACTGAATGAATGAAAAAGATGAGAACAGAAAATAAGCTAAATCCATAAATAATCATTTTTAAAAGGGGTTGGTATAACTGCAACCGTTAAACCAATGTATAAAAAATAAATGAGATCCTAAATTTTTTTTTTTATATCCCACTGTAAGCTCATCTGAAGATCTGAAGCAGAAAAAAATAAAATAAATACAATGTTAGCCATCTCATTGATAAAAGGACAAATGACCGGAAGTTTAATAATGATTTGGATGAGTTTTCAGAATGAGTTGACAAAAATGTTTATTTTGGGAAAACTATCAGACGTTCATGTTTAAATCTTGTGATTAAGACTAAATATCAGTGGCAGGTTACAACAAATCCTTTAAATTAAGAAAACCATAAACTTCAGAGTCTCCCTGAAGCTGACGAAGCAGAAAACGCTGCAGAAGAGCAGTCTGGTAATCTTCTGACCTGAGCTGGAAAAGCAGTTGCTAATTCCAGCCAGTGAGGACTATTTTCAGAATCAGCTTTATACAGACACATCAAGCCAACAAATTAACTCGATCACTGCCATGGTTCAAACAATTCAGCACACCTCTGAATCAGAGTCATAGATAAGCCACAAATTAATATTACACTAATCTATAAACAGGTATTAAATCATTTGATGTGAAGAATTCTGGTTGTTTGCAAAAAAAATTAAAAAACAAGAAATATTAAGTGTTATTAGTGATAATTAGTATTATTGATTTTTATTAATGAAGCTGTTATTGCTAATGATAAAAGATGCAAAATACAAATATGTTGTCTTAGTTGAGCCACTGCTTTTATAATTAATAAGAACAAAGATCTTTAGTTATGATTTTTTCAACGAATAATTAATATCAACAATAGTGAATTTATGGTTAATAATACTAATAAAAATGGGCAAGGCAAGGCAAACTTTAATATTTTAATAAACTTTAATAAACTAATAAACTTTAACATAGCTGATCCAAAGTGCTTTACATTTATATTTATTTAAAATAAAATTAAATATAAATTAGTATTAAAAATACTTAGTGTAATATTATTGTAATAATGCATTATAATGTAATAATATTAACAACAACTATTATTTCCATAATTAGTCATTAACAACGATTAAAAAGCTGGCATTGGTCCATTAGTTAAGGTACTCTCAAGAACAAACGCAGAGCAATACATTTATTACAGTATTTATTCATCATAGTTACATTAGTTAATGAAAATACAGTTGTTCGCTGTTAATTCATGCTAACTCACAGTGCATAAACTATCAAGCATAACTTTGGATGTTAATAAAGCATTAATAAATGTAAAACGTAAATTTTTCATAAATGCAGAACAAGTTTTGCTATTAACTAATGGAATAGTATTGTAAAGTGTGACCATTATGATTGAAAATCGTAGTAAAATAGTAATAATTAAGCGGCTGTAAACAATAATCAAAGTATTTTTTAGAGTTATATATAATTAATAGCAGTTGTTAATAACATAAATATAATGCTATGACCAGTAAGTCATTATAACAAACATTTTCATACTATTTTCACTACACCATTTTCAAGTTACAAAAGTTACTTTTTTAAGTTCAATTTCATTTAGTCTGACTGTTTTTGATTCAACTTAAAAATTTAAGACAAACTTATTTTATAAAAACATTTTTTTACAAACTTTTTTTATACTGGGAATCAGATTTTTTTTCTTAAAACTGCTGTTATCGACTGTAAATTGCCATTATTAAAGTTATTGTTATTAAATAACTATTGCTATTGTTACATTTTATATATGTAATTTCTGTGGCTGCCAGTAATTGTGAGGATTACAGTTGGAGAAGTGTCTCCCATTGTGAAGTCAAAGCTTTGCAAAGGCCTCAACCAAGGCAGGACACTCGATTAGTCTGAAGCGCAGTCTATGCATGCTAGCGCTCCATTAACTGTGCATGTTACAGGTGTCACGAGGGATGTGCCTGTCTTAATTGTCTATCTGACACACTTTAGTTGACAGACCTGCCTGCTGTGGGCTTGTAGAGGGGGGGAGGAAAGGTGACAGCCAAAGGACACAGACACAGCTCTGATCACTCAAGATAAAGACCTCAACCATACCATACTGAAAGGGTCAGTGAGCAGCCCGTTTAGGAGCAATCAATAGAAGCGTTCGCACATTCACAACAGACTCTACAGTGACAAATTAAATGGGATGAGTGCTATCGAGCATCACCGGTTGAGTGGTAACACCATCACTAACAAGATAATCAGATTCGATTGAACTGGGAATTCTGTGCATTATACTATATGTGTGTGTTCAGGGTTCCTGTGTGTATCAATTTCAAGTCAAATGTAAGACTTTTTAAGACCTAAAGAAATAAGTGAGTACTGTACATACTCTAGGGGTGTGCAATATTGACAATACAATGCATCTCAATTTGTTGATAACAACAACAACAACAACAACAACAACAACAATAATAATATTATTAATAATAATAATAATAATAATTAGATATTTTGCTGAATGTATTTTGTTTTTGCACTTTTCAGGAAATTATTAAAAGCCAATATTTGCCACCTTAAATAGATTTGAGGCAATTTTAAATGTGTACGGTAATTTTTTAATATACTTATTAGGATACGCATAACTTTTTACATCGAAATCCAATGCTAATTACAATTTGTAATTTAATTAGAATAGTATTACCTAATCAAAGTTAATTATTATTAACAAAAATCAATCTTTGAAGTGATCAAAAAGTGGCATGCAAAGTTTCATTAAGCTTATTACACTACATTTGCACAAATAAGTCTAAGTGAGTGTTTTTAATGTCATATTTAAATTGAATGTGGTTTAGTTTTTACTTTTTAATTATTAAAAGGCACTTTAAATATCCAACAACAACCAACGCTGTCATAATAAGTGGGCTGAACATATCATTTGTTCAACCGATTTGATCAAACGGAAAAAGGAATAAAGCAAGTGGCTCCCTTTATGAATAGATGACTGAATATTTAATTAAACTGATTCATTTAAAATGAATCACCACTTTGTGTTTCTTGGACGTTTATCTTTTATTATTAGGCTTGTGAAAAAAAAAATCAGGCCATTTTGCAAGTTTAATGGTTCTTGGGATCAAAAAATAAACAATTTACAATGATTTCTTTGTATTTTCCCCAGCAAACCGCAAGACTTAAAATAATTTATAAAAACTTATAATAATATAAACAAATAATGTCATATGTTTTGAGATAAGCCATAACAAAATCAGTCATTTTAGGCCTTGGGTATAAAAAAGTCCCAGCACAATTGATAAATATGTAAAATATGCATCACAAACAGTTGTTAACTGAACTGCTGATAAAATATCACACTGGTGATCATACTGATTTGCAACATTCTTATGATCCTGTGGTCATATAACACATGAATTCAAAAATGTGGAGAAAAAAAATGTGGCAAACATATGGGGTCATATAACTGCATACAACATGCAATTAAAGCATGAGTGCAAACTCAATGTCACATATTGCTCAAAAAATACTCAAACAATACACAACAATGATGTCACTACATATGATGCACTCTGGAGAAAGAATAAAGACAATAGGTAACACTATTTCGATGGTCCATTTGAGTATTAGTAGACTGTCTACTTAATATCTGTTGATACTGACATTCAACAGACATTTAACTGACTATAAGAAACATTGCAAGTACGTCAACTTACTCTTACCCTAACCCCAACCTAACAGTCTACTTATAACCTAATGTGAATTAGTTGTGATGTAACTTAAATTTAACAAACGGACCATCAAAATAAAGTGTGACCAGATATATTGCTAATTAGATAAATAGATTTTAATTTGCTTAAATATTTTCACATATGTCTATGTCGAAGTTAAATTTATGACACTTCAAGTGTAAAAATAAGCCTTTTATGGCCTTACAAGTTAAACCAAATGTAACAATATGTATTCACAAAATGCATTCAGAAGTGGAAGTGTGTGTGTTTTTGAGGCTACCATACCTGTCCGTTTGTCAAGATCTTTTTAAGCTCAGCTGAAGACTTCTTTAAACTGCTGAAATATAAGCACAAATAAAACATTTTAAGACACCTCAGTCATGCTCTGCGAAAATCTGACATGGGAAGTAAACAGTTTAGACACAGCAGTTACTTCACATCACAAATGTAAGATGATAGCCATTTATTTGATATGACCTGCTCTGCTGCTGCATACACACACACACACACACACACAAAGGGCGTTCTCACACTATGTACAGTTCCCTTGAACCGGGCCGAAGCACGCTTGTCCCCCCTCCCGTCTCCCCCTACACCCCGCAATCACATTACATTCGGGCCTGAGCACGCTTACGTCATCGATGATGCGCTGTTCAGTTTAAGAGAAGCACTCTCGGAGATTTCAGTGGAGATTTCTTTATATGGTTTTAGTGGTTTGATATGCAGAACAGACCAGCCACATTTGACGCTCATAAACGATCAAAGTCCTCATGCTGCAGGAATTAGCAGGTTTGCTGAAGGTGCAGCTGTTGTTCAGCGAGGGGTTTGCGTCTTTAATAATCTACGACAGTTTGCGTTCATTAAACAGTAAAAATGATTAATAAATACATATGAAACAGTCCCCAAAAGTCATGTCTCCTCTTCAGTTTTGGGTTCAGACGCGCTTTGCACTCACACTACAAGCATACTGCGCTTGAGCCCAAGTGAACCGTGCTCAGACACACCTCTTCCAACCGGGCCAGGGCCGGCCAACTGTACCGTGCCTGAGCCCAATTCAGAGCACTCACACTTCCCAAACAATCCGGGAAATGGGCCTGGGCACGATTCGGATAACATAGTGTGAGTACACCCTAAAACACACAGGCTGGCCTTCAAACTGCAGGTCTTTGTTCTGTACCAGTGGCTTCATTCTCTCAGACCAAACCTAATTAAAAGCTTTAATATCACGATAAAGTTCTCTTAATAATAAAATGTACATTATTGAGACCTTTATAAAGAATCAACATAGCTTTTGTTTTAGCTTCAACAGTCTTTACATGTCATGTCAAATGTATCTGTTCAAAACAAGAGCATGTTGATTAATATTTTGTTCTCCTGAAAATATAAATTAATGGAATAGAAAGTATAGGCCAAAATTATACACTAGCAAACAGAAATGACAGGTTATATATCCACTAATGTTTTAAAGTTCACAGCCAGTAAGATTTTTGTTTTTGGTTATTATTTTTCTATATTTCCTAAATTATGTTCACCAAGGTTATTTAGTTGATCAAACAACAATACGTGAATTTGAAAATAACTTCAAATGAAAGACATTTCAAAATGTAATTTATTACTGTCTATAGTGTTCTGAAATTATGCATTTATGCTAAATGGGTGATCAAGAAATAAAAACTAAATATTAATCAAAAGTAAAATATGAAATTTTATATTCCTAAAAAAATAATAACAATAATAATTCCAAAAATTCTTTTTTTTTTTTGTTTCTTTTTTTAATACAAGTTTAATACATTCCCTTTTTTAGTTTTTAATATTCCTGGGCTCCATTTCAATTGTTAAAATACACTTTAGTAATCAAAAAGCATTATCAAAGTTAAAAAATAATAACTGTAAAAAAAGTTGTTCCTATTTCTTTTGTTCAATTTTGAAGCATCTGTGTTAAGTAAAATTATTTATTAATTAAGAAAAAACTTATGTGATAATTACCAAATCTAATACACATATGTTGGTTTATGCAAGAGTTTATGGTTTATGTTCAAGAGTTCACACATAGCTGATGATTGATTATAAAGCTTGTTTGGCATGCAGAGCCCTGAGTTCATACGATCCTCGAGCCCGGGGCTCCCTCCCGTTTGCAAGGCGCAAGAGGAGTTTGAGCTCAGGTAGATCTTGAGAACTCTCCTGCTGTAATAACTAATGATCATATAGGGATTGCTCTTAAGATATACAACTTACTAGGGGAATGCCTATGGTGCCAATTTGTATTAGTCAATTAACTTAAGTGGCATGTTTTTGAATGGAAACCGGGTAACCCGGGGGAAACACAAGTGAGCACGGGGAGAACGTCCACACAGAAACGTCGGCTGGCTTGGTAATGACTAGAACCAGTGACGTTCTTGCTGTGAGGCAACAGTGCTAACCACTAGAAGTAGGGGTGAAAGGGGGGATTCTTCAGAACAAAAATGGCTGTGATATGGAACTTAGGGTATTTATAGTGGCTTAGGAATCGTCTGATTGGTGAATCATAAATTGAATAATGCAGGACCAGCCGCAAGCAATTATAAGCATGTGATCCTCTTGAAATTAATTTATAAATAAACTTCACTTAATATCTATCATTAACTACATTTCAAAACACTCATTCCTTCAGAGTCATTAATGTATGCACTTGAAATTCAAGCTTCACCTTTCAGAATTAATAAACAAAACAAACACTGGTATGAAGCCTTTCCCTCTGTTTCCTCCTCTCAATGAGTGCAGATGTGATGTGGGATCACTCACCTATCGCTGGAGCGGGAATCAGCTGCAGAGGAGCTCCTGCCACTCGAGGATTCGGGCCGTGTGTTCACCTGCGGGCAAACAAAGACAATCACAACCTGTGCTAATTAACCTGTGATTCAACAGCAAACTGCCTGGTTTGGCCGCAAGGTTAATTGGCTTTTGTGGGGGAGACAGTGAGAGCTAGAGATAGAGGCTTGAGGAAAGGGGTCACTTCATCTATCAGGCAAAATTAAATATAACTCTGGGAACATCCTTGGGTGAAGAAAAAAAACCGAATGAATCAACATCACGTCCTTTATTTGTCATTAAAGAGGATTCATGAAGCTGCTTATTGTCAGAGCCGCACTAATGGATCGCAGTGGGAGCATGAAGGAAATGGGCTCAAAGAGAGTCCCTGTATAAATAAGCAGATTAATTGAGGTCTGAAGGTCAAATAGTGTGAAGCAGTAAAGCAGTGATTCTCTTCTTAATTAGTGTCTATGAAGACCTCATTTAAGTTACGTTTTTTTTATACCCTTTTCAAGCCAATAGATCTGAAATTAAAACTACACACAATTCAAAAAGTTTGGAGCTAGTAAATGCTTTTTTGATACTGGAAATGTATCTTTTTTTTTCTCACAAGGACACATTAAAAGCATAAAAAAGACAGAAAACATGAATAATGTTTTCCATTATAAAAAAATAATTACACAAGTAAAATACAACTAATTTCGGAGACACTTTAGTATTAGCAAGCGTAAGAATTTTATCCTAAATCAAAACCTAAAATCTTTCAAACCCCAAAATTCTGAAATGTAATGTATCACTTTCAAATGTGACAAACTATTACAACTATTATTTTTTAGTTACTGATAAATTTGTAATTAATAATAAGAATCAATAGCCAAATTCAAGTAAATACAGCTAATAAATCTGTCAACACAACAACACATTTCTTGTCTAGCAAATTCTCATTAGTCGTTTTGTGCCATGTCATGTTTATGGACATGAAATTGTCTTTAGAATAACAGCCCAGCGCGCAACAGTGCATCATTCACTCACAAACGTCTTTAAAAGTTTACCACAAATATGCATCAATATTCTAAATGATCTGCCAGTAAAACATATAGAAAAATCATCAGGACATGTATGTAGACTTTGTTCTGAGATTCATGCATTGTTTTGGTGACACGTTTCTGCATAAAGATCAAGCAGACTGAGATGACCGACAACCGTGAAAGTTTTCTTTGTTCTAAGCAAGGTTTTGTTGTATTTGTGAGTATCCGCAAGTTTTAAAAAAGTGTTACTGGTTTGAACGATATCTTTTTCTTATCTTTATGACCAAAATGACAGAATATTTGAAGGTTTTCACTGTCATTAGAAAAAAGAAAAAAAAACAAGAACATAAGCATACCTGCGTGTTTGTCAACATCACGGGTTGAGGCTTTTATGCATACTTTTAATAACCCAGTGTTTAAGTCAAATTGATAAACGCTCATCGACACGAGCTACCCTTACAATAACAGATGGGTGTGCAGGCAGTAAATCTCTGAAAGTTATACAGTACATTTTTTTAATGACCACTGTAATCAATATAAACATCGCAGCTTCTGTATCTGCTTAGACTTATTTCCTGGCAGGCTGATAAAGATTGCTGCACACTCATCTCACAGAAATCCTGTATATTTAATCCAATCAGAGGACGACTGAGGATTTGCTAAAGTGTTTCCAAAAAAGTGTGTCATTTGCTCAGATGTTTAGCCAAAGGTCCGTGGGCAGTGCTTGGCAGTAGCTGGACATACAGTTTAACAGGTTATTTAACATATTAATTTAACTATGCTAACTATGACTGGCCACAAAATGTAAAAAGATGAGCTCTTGACACCACAACACAACAAATTTTGAAGATGGTAGATAAGAATTTGGTCAAAAGTGTCAACTTAACATGATTAAGTGGTATGGACTGTTCCCAGTTAAACAAAAACAAAAACTGTGTTGAGTAGTAAAAATTGCTATAGTGCGATTGTAGGTAAACCACAAAGACAACATGAAATTCATCTAATGAGAATTAAACAGAAAGCACATCATTATTTAATATTGTTCCTATACCTTAAATATAAAATTTCAGCTTTTGCCATCAAAAAGACATTTTAGGCAACCTCAAGTAAAGAAAAATGTGTCACTTGTGCCAACTGCCATAAGAATTTTAAATGCTGGGTTTTACTGTAAGTATGAATTGGGTTAATTGTGATTTTAATGTGATTTATGTAACGATATTGAATGTATTTTTTACTTGTTGTCTTGTCATATATGCAATGTGAATGTTGCTGTAATTATGCAGTGAAACCAGAGATAAATTTACACTTGTGGACAATAAAGGAAGTCAAAGTCAAATAAATTAAAATAATTACAACCAAACAACAAAAGCTTAAATTAAGTCAGCAAAAAAATTAAAATAAAGCAAATAAATTTGTACAATGCCTGCTGGGAACTTACAAACCCTTGATATTTAAGCAACAATTTAAGCAAAGATTATTTTCTTAAAAAAACCAACAAGTGTGGGAATTCCGTTGGTCTAATTTTTATTTTCTCTCTCAAGAAAACTGCATCTATATTGTTTGAGACTGGAAAATCTGAATTGCATTTTTAATGGTGTATATTTGTATTTTAACAAAACATTTAATCTTCTATAATTTCTATATAAGAGCTTCCCATCAAATCAAAAGCAAAATATATTTGAGCAGATAAGAAAATACAACAAAGAGCGATGGGAGGGTAAAAAATGAGGGACAGACAGAAAAAGAGACAGTCCTGACTTCAATTGACATTTCAATAAGTGGTACACAGCATAAGCAATCCATACCCAACTCTGCTGAAACAATCATTGAGACACATACCTTCAGGCCGTGAATGTTGCGGATCCCTGGGGTCTTACCGGCTGAAAAGAAAATTGACTAGATTGTAGATCACATGAGGCCAGAGAAAAAGAACATGAGCAGAATATTTTAAATGTTTGAAATGATTGCACGAGTCTGCCTGCAACACAACAAGACAGACATATTGAGATGTAAAAAACATATATATGTCTATGTATTCAGGGGGAATTTACATCACCAATCTAAAAACGTATCGCTCTCACAGAAGCCACTCAGCATGAAGTAAAGTGGGATTTGCTCACACACAAACACATGTGAGCAGGGCATTGCTGAGTATGAGGTATTAAACTGAGTATTAAACTGTGATCTAGGCTCTAGGTGGGCCTCTGGCACATTTACTGTTGCGGTGTTAAACTGTAATTTGGACAAACACACCAACGCACACTATACACACCTCGTGGAAATATCTGTAAAGGCTCAGGTAGCAGTCCATTGAAGCGTTGCTCCATCACTGTATTGCAGTACTGCAGAGAATAAAGTGGAACAAAACTCTTAAAAACAGCCCGGTTCTTTTTCTTTTCTTTTTTTTTCAGTATATTGCACACAGAATCAATATTACGCTCTGTGAAAGTCTTTGAGAAAAAAAGTCCCATGGAGTACATAAAAGCAATCTTATGTCAAAAAAACACTACATCCGCTTTCTTTCTGAGCCACTTGTGGTGTTGGGAAGAAAAGAAAAGACGTTAAATGAATCAGACACCCTGCTCAGGTAATCTTTCTGAAACACCAGTCACCCTCTGTATCAATTCATCCGTTGTAATGGCTGCCAGGCGCAGTCCAATCACTGAGCTTTCTCATTTCAGCCTGACGTTAAAGCAATCTGCCAGTAACGGCTGCCTATTAATTAATTACGCCGCATAACAGGCTGAAATGGAGTCTGGCATTTATAAAGCTTTTATTATATTATTAACATCATTATTAATGTCAAGGCAAGCTTTTGGCTTTAATTATCATTACTTTTCTTTAATTAATCTGTGCCAGAAATAAAGGAGCTGAACTTCAGACTTCACCCAACTAGACTAAATTATATATTTAAAAAAAATATATTAATAATACACAGGTATGTGTAATTATCAGTATTTATTCTTTAATGAACCTTTCACTTAAAGAAAAAAACAAAATTTTAGATTTCTGTAAACTAGACTGAATAATAAACACAAATATAAATTACTTAGTTTTCACAGAAGTGTTTGTAAAATTTGTGAAATGTTTGTAAAGTCAACACATTTACTCATTGACTTATTATTCTACTGATTCATCTGTTATATTTGATGTTTATACATTTATATTAATATACATGTAAATAATGTTAAATTACATTAAAATACTTTAGTATTTTATAGACACATACACATATAAGAGTCTGTCAATATGTCAATATACAGTTTATTTGCAGTTAAAGTATAGCACTTTCACTAATTCTCCTTTAAAACTACAAAAACTGACCATGTACAAAGACTAGGGCAACACGGAATCTGCGCGCGCAGAATTCCGAAGATTTTTTGCCCATCATTGATTCTGTTTATTTACTGGTGTAAATGTGTGTAAATTTAGATTTATTCAGTTTTTAAGTTAATTTCAGTAATATTATTGACTAATATGAAAATATTCATATGATTTATTTACAATACAGTTTGTAAAGTAATATTTTCTGTCTTTTAGTAGATATTTTTATATGAGAGGCTTGCTTTGTTTACCAAATAAAGTGGATTAAATTGGATTTACATTGTAAACATTAAAGGGCACATACATGACCCCTTTTTTTATATTTAATATAAGTCTTTTGTGTCAGCAGAATTTGTCTGTAAAGTTTCAGCTCAAAATACCCATCAGATTATTAATTATAGCTGTTTAAAGTCCTTCCATTATAGCCCTAAACAAATTTTTGCGGTTTTTGGCGCTAGCCCTTTAAGAATAGTCCTCCCCGCCCACCGTTCCCGTCAGCGTGCCTCAATCTCCGCCCTCGGCTGCGTCAGACACACAGACACAACAGGAACAGATCTGAAAGAAGCAGATCTCACTACGTTTGAGAAATACAACAGTAAGAACTTTACCAAAGACTGTTTAATGTGTTTGTTAAGGAGTTGCAACGATGAGACACACTCAATGCAGTAACAGAGTTCGTTCGCGCACACACACACACACACACACACACACACACACACACACACACACAC
>CAIGQQ010039163.1:7569951-7586398 GCA_903798035.1 Danio albolineatus | reverse complement strand
GTGGGGGGGAGCCTGTAACCATTGACTTATATAGTAGGAAAAAAATACTATGGAAGTCAATGGTTGCAGGTTTCCTACATTTTAAAAAATATCTTCTTGTTCTTCCTCAATTGTAAGTTGCTTTGGGCGAAAGTGTCTGCTAAATGTAAATGTGTGTTTAACAGAATAATTAAATTCATAAAGGTTTTAAGCAAGTAAAGGGTGAGTAAATTATCACAGAAATTTCAGTTTTAAGTACTTGAAAAGTTCTACTCTTTTATTTAGTTTTAATTCATCTCACATAATAATAATAATAATACAGGCCTGTGGTCAGGGGCGGTTTGAGTGATTCGGAAGACCCACCCCTCACTGACAAAGGTCCAGAATTTATCCCCTTACATGAGCTCATTTGTCCTATTTGACTGCTACGCCATCATAAATAGTGAAAATAATCTATCTATAACAGCTTTGAGACCAAACGGAGCCCTCTGTTGTCTGTCGCTTAGGTGTGATTTCAGCTATTCAGTTTTGGCTAATGCTAACAAATATTTTCATTTTACAATCTGACATAAGTGAAGTCATTGTTGTTCACTTCTGCATCATATTTTAAACAAAGAAAACATTTTACAGATAACATTTATTCTAAATCTTGGACCTTGTTCTTGAAACAATAAAAATGAGCAATAAAAAGGTGTGAAGCACCAAAAGCGGACCATTTTGAAATTGATTTGAATACTATTTTGGCTAATGTTGTTATCCATGAATTTTCAACTGTACTTTTTTTTCAAGAGGCTAGAAAAACTGTGAAGCTCTACATTATTATTATTATTATGTTTAAATATATATTAATATAATATGTGTGTGTGTGTATAATTTATTTATTTATTTATTTTTCATTATTATTTAAATGGCCAAATCCTGAGGAAAGTTGAATGGGCTGGCCAGTTTGTTATTTGCCTAATAAATGACAATGGGCTACAGTTTAAAATCTCACTAAAATGCAGTATTTAAATGTTATAATTAAATAGAAAATGAGGTGTATTACTGCAAAAACATCCACTTTTTCAAAAAAAAAAAAAAAAAAAAAAAAGAACCACCCGGTTTACCAGGCTGGCTTCGGGCCTGTAATAATGCCACATAAAACACATCTGAATGCTTATTTGTTATAAACAGCCTCAGTGGGTGTTGATCATTGTATATTTTCTTCCTCTTTATTAGTTCTTCCATATTTCACCTCTATTACTTATTACCTCTTTTCTGCTTTACTTATATACAATTTAAATAGCATTAGTATTTAAAGATTTCCACTTTGCACAACTCATTAGCGCGTAATTGAATGTACAACAAAGAACATTTAGTGCGCTGTTGATTACAGCCTTATCTTAGGGGAGACTCATTCACTCAATCATGGTCACCGGCTGCTGATTGCAAAAGCCTCAACCGACATTGATCCTTCAGCAAAGCAGAGTTATGTTTCTTTGGCCCTTGGAGTCCAGCTAATGCAGCCTTGATACCCTAGACCACTGGTCGGATTGTGAAGTGTCATGACAAACAGCTATGGAAGCCAAGTCTGACCCACGGCGAGCTGAAATCCACAATGATATGATCGCGGCCTTCCAAGCAGCAGGATCGGGTCTCACATCAAACTTTAAAACAATAGTGTCTACAGCCTATCAAAGCCCTGACCTATTATCGGCCCGGTCAGTGGAACAAAGTCGCAGTCCCAAAAGAGCAATGGAAGAATGCCACCTTAAGTGTTTTCTTTGTATAGGAGGACAAAAGCGGGATGCTTAAATACGCGACAGGGTTATGCTCGCTCGAATGGAGACGGAACGGTCAGGTTTTAACCTCCTGATGTTAGTGAAAACTTACTAAGAGCTCTCTGTTTAATGATCAGATTATAATGCTCGTATTACAATTGCCAGCTGGGGATTAGGTTTTGATAGCTCTAAAATGTACAGTTTGTGTAAACAGCTGAATACACAAGTGGCTCATAAACACACAATCAAACCTAATGAGTGGTTAACCCTTCATGCTCTGAGCTCTGTCTCAATGAGTCTTCAGCTGCTCTGCATGACATTGATTGTGTGTCAAACAGCACAATATATGCAATGGCTGCGCCTCATTGTTGTAGGTTTAGAGACAGAAATGGAGTAGCAGAGTCAATGTATCTAGAGGTAAAGCGCTGATTAAAAGAGAGATGTGTAACTGCGGTTTGTCGTCCCTCGGTGGACTTGGAGCGTTAAGGGTCTGGTGCTGTATTAAAGAAGAAGAAGAAGGAAGAAAAAAACATGCCACATCAGCAAACACAATTATCAGAAATCAAAGTGGAGCCATGAGGAAGAGCGTAGGATTGAAAGAGAAGGCTGGAATGCAGTGTCTGGTAATTAAAAAACATTTTATCAGCCCAAACGCGCTTTTCTCTCTTGCTCTCTCCATCGATGAGCTGTTTAGCTGAGACTGAGCGGTTTGAGTCCAGACACATGAGCTGCTGGTGTTTAACTTACTGCACTGGACAAGAACAGGAACAAAAGATACACTAGGAAAGTTTCCATTACTGCAACATTGGCTAAAGCAAGACCTTCTCTTCACAAAGACAAACCATTTATAACTATTAGTACAGTTCAAGGATAAGATAAATACCCAGTTTTTTTTCTCCCCAGAATTAATCATGTAATGATTGACAGGGCAGTGAACCAGTGACTGCGCACAAAGTGCAATAAAACAACAATATGTCTAACAGATGAATAAACGTCACCATATTTAGAAAGAGCAAGCACCCATTGGCTAAATCAGTCAAACTAGAAAGTAAGTTACTGACTAAAAGTGACTGACGGATAGCATATGCAGAACGTCAAAACACTCCACTGCTTTGTTTAGATTTTGATAACTATAACTTTGATTTTTTTTATTCAGTTTGTTATTTTAACACTGTAAGCTATGACATCGTCTTGCTTTTTACTACACAGACGCCATTTTCCCACACAAGTAAACAATGTAAACAACAGGTCTCCAGCAGAAACAGTGACATACACAAACAAAAACCATCCATAATTCAACACTATTGTGTCATTGGACTAAATGTGTTCTATGGGATGCTGTTCTGAGGATTTTTAAAATAAACCGTGATGCACAGCATCGAATGTGTGTGTGTCCTGTTATTACGATAATTATGCACTGCAAAAGTATATACTCTAAGCGTGTTCTGTACAACTTACACAAATTTAGCAAATACATTCTTTATAAGCTTCCTATTGAAAAGCAACTAGCTACAATGTCTGCTTAAGGGTTGTAGCTTTAGACCAGGGGTGCCCAAACTTTTTCATATGAAGGGCCAAAATCCAAGCTTGATTGGGAGCTGTGGGCCCAAAGTAAATATTGCAAACTGTATTACATTAAAGTTGGTATGGGTAATTTACTAATTTACTTCATTTAACAATAAATAGAATAAAAATACTCCAACCATATTTACTAAAGCATTGAAAGTATTTGAAAATGTTTATTATTTTAACAAACTTATTAAAATAAAACCATAAACAAAATTACATTTATAAAACAATGGAGTTCAATGCCGTATACACTAGTCATGCTGAACCTGCCTTGGCCTTGATTTGCACGCTGACGTCTTCTACTTTGTCCCCTACGAAGTGACAGTATGTAAATTTGTTAAAAATCTGATTCATTTACAACATTTAATTGTAACATTTGAATTAGCTTTTTCGTAGCTTAATAAAAACACAAACAAAAGGTTAGATTTAAAATAGAAATGAGAATCTCTGTTAAAGGCTTTTTTCAATCCTTCCCAATTATTTTCCCTCTGGTGGGCCAAATCAAAGGATACAAAGGGCCAACTTTGGCCCGTCGGCCCTAGTTTGGCCATCTCTGCTTTAGACTGATAGTTTGTCAAGATTTCTCATGTTCTTTGTGATGTAATCCATTCATAAACACTGACATGTAAAAAAACAGCGCCTTAGTCCGTCCATGTCCTGATAAGAAGTGGTGTGTACTGTACACAGTTCCGGAAAAATTAAAAATCACTTTACACTTTTTTATTCCTCTGGACTTGCTATTATTATGTTTTAAGCAAAATTTCAGGCTTATGTTGCAGAAAATTATAATTTTACAAGTTTTAAATGTTTTAATGTACATTTATACACTTTTTAATGTAATTTTGTAATACTTGCACTATTTTGCTATTATGGAATAATTTCTGAAAAACATTTCTGATCAGAACGTTAAAAGCCATAAAATATTCATCCAATCATTGCATTTGGTCTGAATGATAGTGATAGGCTATCCTTCCAGGTGTCAGCCTATTTATTTGCATAACTTGAGAGTTTAGAGCCATGGCTACTGTAGCAGGCTAAACCACAAGCTGTTCGGTCATCTAGAAACCAAAAATTGCATTACGTAACAAAATTGCAAGGTTCATTGCACACTGAGTAGGAATGCAAATTAATCAAAGGTGATTTTCATGGTCATTTTGTCAGTAACGCCAGTTCTGTCATCAGATGTAAATCTGCAGCACCTGCTTTCAGATGGAGCAGCGTTTACTACACAGAGCCATAGTTTGCATATGACTTAATTCGTGTGATACTGAAATCAAAGATAAACAAAGATGATAGACAGCTGTTGGTGTTAATATGGTATTACTACAAACTCACTTCATACATTCAGTCAAGTGTTTATAAATAATCCTTATGTGAGATCATTGCGTAGTTGTGTGAATAATGGTCTCCTTCAATCAATAAAAGCAGTTAAATCCTCTTTGATTTCCCTTGTCTCTTCTTTTGTGGTGTTTTTGTAGTTTCCACGTGAGACCGCCCTCTGGCCTTCGGAGATTTACTGCTAATCACGGAGTGCTGTTTTCCTGACAAGATGCACAATTAATAAATCACTATTTCATTTCTATTTCTTGAAAACAATGCGCAATTCTGAGTGTGCTCCGGACAGGTGAGTGGGTTTGACAAACCACCAATTGGGTGGTTTGACTTTTCTTAGTGATGAACTCTTGTCATAGCATTTAGTGTATATACAGCTACTCTTTGTTTATTTGAAGTGCTTCTTTTATCCTCACTTGTAAGAAACTGAGATTTTCACTCAAAATGTTTACATATTAAAAAACAAATACAACTTTACATTGCGCAGAAAGTTTCTATACAAGACATTGCTTGCTTCCAAAACTTTAAAAGAGGACTGGATGATTGGATTGCATTTTCTGTTTTTCGCATCCATAGCAAGCACTTTAGGAGTTGTTTTTACCATTCAGAGCTACCACACATGCAAAAGCTATAATCCAGATTAATGCTGGACTTTATGACAAACAAAGGTTGGTATACAAAAATACGCTACATAAAAACAGATCATGGTAGATGATTATGGAACAGCTGGGCTCCAGTATCAAACTGAGCTACTGACACCCTGAAATAAACTAATCCTGGAAGTATTTGATAAGGAACTGTCCATCCTCTTTGTGTAAAGTAATAGGCTATTAGATATTTACTTTTCTTTTAACAATTCTTGGGATGATTTTTTATTGAAAGTAGCCCTGTTTTACCTGGTGAAAAATTACTTCATTTTCCTGTTCATTTTATACTTAATTTGACTTAATTTTATAAACTGTGATTTACCTTTGTGAGCAGTTTATTGTTGAATATATTTTAAATATATCTTTGCTTCTAATGTTTAAACAAAATCTCAAACAGTCACAATGCAAGACTTTTCTTTAGTAAAGTCAGCACATAGAACCATTTTATTTTACTTGGAAACCAATTAAAATACAGAAGAAAAGATTTATCGTTATTTCCATTTACAACTTCAAACCAGATGCAGTAAGCTGGTACAGCACTTGATAAAAAAAAAGGTTTAATCAACAAACCAGCAAAAAGTCTTGCAATATCTGAAACTTCATGCACTTGTTCCTCAGTTTGTATTTGCTCAGCATTATATTCAGTATTGACATCACATCGCTCATCTACCTGATCCACTGCATCTGTAATGAATCCAGCTTCTCTGATTGTAATGGCTACAGTATGGCCAATATGCAAATGAGGTCCTCGCTGCATCCATAAGGTAGTGATGAACATGCATATTAAATGGACTTGTGAATATTTCATTACCTGTTTATTTTCCTCATCTATCACCACAGCGGAGGACTCTGGGTACCAATTATATCTTGTTCTGCATGGAAGAAAAATAGTTTTTGAGTTTGATTTTCATTTTCTTGCACAAAAAATATATTTTTCAAATAAAATAATTCAAGTAAATAATTGATAGCAAATTGTGGAGAATATATTACATATTAGTATGTTACATTCTATCGGCAATATATGTATACAGCTTAAACAAAAAAAGCTGGGTCACACTTTACAATAAGGTTCATTAGTTAATGTTAATGAATGCATTTACTAACGTGAACAAAAAATGAACAACACATTTACTACAGTATTTGTTCATGTTAGTTAATGTTAGATAATGAAAATACAGCTGTTCATTGTTAGTTCATGTTAACTCACAGTGCATTAACTAATGTTAACAAGCATGGACTGGGATGTTAATAAGGCATTAGTAAATGTTTAGTTATGATTAATAAATGCTGTACAAGTGTTGTTCATGATTAGTTCATGTTAGTAAATGCACTAACTAATGAACCTTATTGTAAAGTGTTACCAAAAACTTAATCGTTTTAAAATTTATTTATTCCACTCAAACTAGTTTGTTAATAAATTAGTTATTAAATAACTAATTAAAATCTGATTACAAAAGCATTTAAAAAGTTTGGATCATTAAAAAATGTTTCTGTAATGAAAATAATACTTTAATACAGCAAGAATTAATTAAATTGTCCCAAATTGACAGTAATAATAATAATTATAATGTAGTAATTAGAATAACTTGATAAATATTATTTTTTAAGCAGCAAACTGCAATCAAAATAGCAAAAGTATTGACACTGAAGACTCCCAAGACTGAGAACTCAGCGTTGCCAATACAGGAATAAATAACATTTTAAACACGTTAAGAGTTGAAAAAAGTTGTTTAAAAAAAGAAAAAAGAAAAATTTCTATGTTTTTAATGTTTATTTTATAAATGAAGATTTGGTGAGCATAACAATAATAATAATAAAAAAATATTCAGTGTTTTAGCATATGATTTAGTAAAATGTAGTTTATTTTCTTGTATGTAAAAATTTTATGTAAATACGAAATCTTTCTTTAATATCTTACATTTACTGATCTCCAATTTCTTTGTGATAACTCTTTGACTCTCAAACAGGATCATTCTAAAGCAGCTTTACCACATCAGTCCTTGATCAATTCATTTAAATACCAATATTCTCAATGACAACCGAGCGTTGTGTTGTTATGCTGTGAAATGACAAAATCTTTTACTATCCCTCCAAGTGTCTGCTTGCCAACACCTCATGTTGTGGCCTGGCTCTGCCGCGTCTGCCCTAACATCTGTTTGTTAAATGGGATCATTATAAGCATATTAGGAGGTCAGTTGGATCAAGGTTTTGTGTTTAAACTAGTCCATTTCCAGAGTCATATCTCTGCAGAAAGACTGCAAGCGGGGAGTTGATGAATCAGGCCTGAGGGGGTCTTGTAATAGCTCTGAGCAGGTACAGCGCAGCCCTCTAAGCTTCTCCTATTCGTCACCTTAAACGTTCTGCCAGCGCGTGTATGCTAATGTACTCACACCACTGCCTCCACATCTGACCTATACTCAACACATAATAAGTGCTCTGCTCCTGCTATTTTCGACAGCCCCCATCCTGTTATGAGATCCAGTAATGTCTACAGGCACACTCGCACGCCTTATTTTACACTATAAGTTGATTCTGGATTTAAAGTGAGCATTGCACACTCTGTCACAGATAGATCGAAAAAATATCTAAACATCTAAAAGATCATTTGTTTCAGCATACATTTAGCCATTTTTTTAACATATTTTATTTTATGGTCACACTTTGGGGTAGTTTTCATTTTGAACAACATTAAAAACCTTCAAACAATAGGTGTTTAAAAGCAATGGCGAGGTTCTGGTTAGTGTTATAGGGGTTAAGCAGTTTTGGGGTAAGAGCAGAGTTATGGTTTATGGTGAAGCGAGTTAAGGCCACCTACTGTAAAGTGTGACCTCACGTTGTAAATTTGGTCTATGCAGCATATTATGCATATATATTCTTCCAAAAATATTAATATTTGACTTAAATGGTCTTTTTTGAGCTTTCTATGAAAAGAAACAAGAAAAATGTATCAGGGTTTCTGTAAACATAATAATAATAGTAATAGTAATAATAACTGAATATTCTTGCGGACTGAATCCGTACAGTATCTGAATGATTTGTGGATTGTGTGACACTGAAGTAATGATTCAGTTTGGCAACAAATAAATATTTTCTAATAAAAAACAGTTTAAAATGTCATATTTCCCAATACTTGGGTACATCAGCATTTCCGCAACAATAACCAATATGCTCAACCCAGTATTAAGGGAAAAAAGCATGTCCCAACACTAAAAAAATTATAATCCCAAAAAACGTATATGCTCGACCCAGTATTTGGATGAAAAAACATAACCTAAAACTCAAAAAATAACCCATAAATAGCCCACTTAGTCCCTTTGTTCATCAGGGGTCGCCACAGCGAAACAAACCACCAACTTATCCAGCATATGTTTTACACAGCAGATGTCCTTCCAGCTGCAACCCAATACAGGGAAACACCCATACAATCTCACATTCACACATACACTATGGCCAATTTAGTTTATTCAATTCACCATAGCACGTCTTTGGACTGTGGGAGAAACCAGAGCACCCGGAGGAAACCCACGCGAACATGGGGAGAACATGCAAACTCACCATAGAAATGCCAACAGACCCAGCCGAGACTTGAACCAGTTACCTTCTTGCTGTGAGGTGACATTGCTAACCACTGAGCCACCATGTCGCCCCATAATCAGCATTTACTCAAGGTTTTAAAATAGAACAAAACAAAGACTCTATAGGCTTAACCCAGAGTTTAGGTTAAAAAAGTAATTCCCAACACTTCCCAGCTATTTTTACCTTTAAAGAAAGACTCAATACGCATTTGAATAAAAATAAAATGCATTATCCAAAATTATAAAAGACCCAACATGCTCAACACAGAATTTGGGTTCAAATAATCAGCATTTACTAATAACAAAATAACCCCGCAAAAATAAAACCTTTTCAGATTTGAGTATTTTGGAGTCATTATTAGGACATTTCAGAACACCATCCTGCAACTGACCAATCAGAATCAAGCTTATCTTGGTCAAGAAATGTATATCTGACTGGACATCAGAATAGATCTGCCTCTGGTCTCCAAATGCTCTCTATCAGACCGATCACATTTCCCAGCTTCCCCATCTCGGTTATATCTGAAGACAGTCTTAATGGGCAGAACTACAGGCAGACGCAGGAAAGTAGCAGAGGTATGGAGGTATCGATCCTAAAGCAGCTCCCGTATGATTAATCCAGCGGCCGGCATGATGAACAGGCTCCAGAGGGTCATTTACAGTGTCTGTGAGAATCCAACCGCACCGCCTCATTGTAAAACATAACAAAAGCAGATGAAATACAAGCCTGGACTGTACCTGTGCTCTATAGCGTCACTTTTTCATTAAAAACCACAATCCTGCAGCTGAGCCTCAGGGAAAGCCACAATGCAGCCCTCTAACACAAGGGCAAACACACGGGACCTGACGCTACCCTTCAAAAAAATAATAAAAAAAGCAGTAAATAAATAGATAAATTGAGGTGGGCTGAATGTAAATGGAGTATTGAATGTAACTGGGTTTGTCCGGCACTCTGCGCTACATCCAGGCTTTTATGTTTGTGGGTTTTCTTTAATGTTTTGAAAGACTCCAGCTCTCTTTGTTTGCAGAAAGCTGATTCAGTGCAACGAAGAGCACTGCGATTACCACCACACATGAGCAGCTAATGTTACATACTCTAAAGTAGCCTGTAAATATCATACAGAGTGTGCTAGACATCTATTAATGGTGCACTATACTGACATTGGTCTGTTGACTAAGCTGTAATTCTGCACTGCTCTGAAAGAAACTGGGTAAAATGGGTTTTTGTTTTGCAAGGTATTTGCACTGTATGCTTTCCTTAAACAGATTTAAGTAAACAACAGAGAGATTTCTTGTTCCAAACTACATGTGGGTTTTTTAAACTGAGGACTGGGGGCTGCAAGGGTGTGCGATGGGTCCATGGAAAAATGTGGAAAATTTTAATATTTATATTTTTCAAAGTTTTTATTTTCTAAAGATAAAGATTATTATGAATTATTAAAATTATTAAAATAAAAATAACATTACAAAAAATTGCAATTACGCTACTTTGGATAAACATACTTTAGTAAAAAAGAAAATACATATAAAAATGAACAATAACAAGATACAATAACAAAAATAAGAAAGAAATTCTAAATAAACAGCAATATCTAAAATAATTAATTGACACACATGAATAACAATTAGGTTGAGAGTAAATACAACTATTTTGATTAAAATAAGCAAATAGGGGGCGCCACGGTGGCGCGTGAGTAGCACGTTCGCCTCACAGCAAGAAGGTCGCTGGTTCGATAGTTGGCATTTCTGTGTGGAGTTTGCATGTTCTCCCCGTGGTTGCGTGGGTTTCCTCCGGGTGCTCCGGTTTCCCCCACAGTCCAAAGACATGCGGTACAGGTGAATTGGGTAAGCTAAATTGTCCATAGTGTATGTGTGTGAATGAGAATGTATGAATGTGTTTCCCAGAGATGGGTTGTGGCTGGAAGGGCATCCGCTGCGTGAAACAAATGCCGGATAAGTTGGCGGTTCATTCCGCTGTGGTGACCCCGGATTAATAAAGGGACTAAGCCGAAAAGAAAATGAATGAATGAATAAGCAAATAGATGTGTTATATAATTTGTGTTTATAATTTATATCTTAAACATACTCTTAATATTAACCATATTGTTCACAGATGTATAAAGGCTTCAGCACTATAGGAAAAAGTATTGTCACTTTACAGAAACGTTTCACGTTTTCAGCTTTTTACATTGTAGCTCTGGGGTCCTTTAGAAAATAATGATCTTTTTGGGAGTCTGTGGCATCTAAAAATGAATTTGTTATAATGAGGAGAAACTACAGATGTCATAAAAAAGCAAGTTACTACATGTAACAACAAATACTATGATTAAACAATGTAAATACAAAAGAAAAATGTCATTATGAGTACAGCATTATTTTTAAGTTTAGTGCGTTTTATTACTTTAATATTTCCTTAGATGATCCCTGCAGACAATTCTAAGTAAAAAGCCAGATTGAACTGAGTACTGATGTAGAATTATTAAATAATACATAAACATATTTTTTGCAGTAGTGTTCTACATCACAGAATCATTTTAATCAGTGTATTAGTATTTAGAGAGGCTTCTTCGTGAATGCAGCGCTAACTTTAGCCCTTGTGTAATTACAGGGTAAAAGTTCACATTATAAAACCCCTCAATGACACAGGAAATGTTTGAATGTCGTGTCTCGTGACCCTTGACTGTGACGGAGACCGGCCACACGATTCAATCTTGCAAGGGTCTGCAGGTCAAAGACGGCACGTTTGATGAATGGCACTCAGCTTATGAAGGTTTTCTATAGGTGTTCAGTCATTTTTAAACCACAGAAACAAATCTAAACCTACATGAAGTAATTAGAGTCAAAGAGAAGCAAAGATCATGATGGAGCTCCCTTCCATTCTGTCCATATAACGGCGCCCTCTGGTGGCAGAACCGACTCGCAACAAAAGGAAACGGGCGATCTCAAAATATCCACTAAAGCTTTGTTCACAAGTAGTGTTGAGACGCATTTTGGTCAATAGGATCACAAGGTTTTTATCCACCTTTTAAAAGACTATTGACAGCCACAGTCTATAACAGTAATGCAAAACTAATTTCTAATAATTTCTCTGGGTAAAGTCTATGGGCTACAATATAGCATATTTTTGTGTCACTGTACAACAATGAATAATGTTTTTACATTACTGTCAAGGTTGGGTTTGGGGTAGGGGTAGACCTTAATAAAATATAATTTAAGAGGTAATTTAATAAATAATATAAATAATTCTCATTACAATTGCTGTTTTTACATTACTGTGAGGGTTGGGTTTAGGGTAGACATTAATAAAATATAACAAATGGGTAATTTAATAAATAATATAAATAATTCTCATTACAATTACTGTTTGTACATTACGGTGAAGGTTTATGATTGGGGTAGTGGTTTGGGAAGACGTCAATAAAATACAATTAATGGGTAATTTAATAAATAACATACAACATTCTAATTATTTCTGGCTGCAGCTGTATCCTGTCTAGAAACAATAATTTCTCTGATTAAACGGAGCATTTACCGTATGGATATCCCAGAATACCTGATTTTTGGGGTTCCTCCTCGTATTTTTAAGACTTTTAAGATCAACCGTGTCATCAAGCGGTTATTATCTTCTAATATATGCAAGTGTTTTGCACACATACCCTCATGTGGACATTATGCTTCAGATACTTGAGATTTTTAGTGGTTAGAAGATCTGATCAAAAACTGCATGCTCAATGATGTCATAAAAATGTTGATCTACATTGGTGAAACTGAAAACTTTAGGTTTTGAAAGCTTATATCTTCAAACGCATAACTGGTAAAAGACCACTAGCTTACTGATAATTTAAAAGGTATAGCACAGGGACCCAAAAATAAAGATTTTGCATCATTTACTACCCTCTACTTGTTTGAAACCTGTTTCTTTTTTTGTTGAACAACTGAGCCTGGTTTCTCTCAAGGTTTTTTTCCTTCACTTTCATCTGTTGGTGAAGTTTTGTTCATCGCCACTGTTGCCACTGGCTTGCTTGGTTTGGAACTTGTGGACCTGCACATCAATGGATTTGCTCTTCAGTGTTTGGACTTTCAGCAGTGAAATGAAACCACACTGAACTGAACTAAACTTCAACTCTTAAAACTGGACTGACACAGTTTCAAATGACTAGAACTTCTATGTTAAGCTGCTTTGACTTAATGTACATTGTAAAAGCGCTATAGAAATAAAGATGAATTTAGTTGAAAGCTATTTTGAAAAATACTGACAGCTAGCGCCTATTGACTTACATAGTATTTTTTTCCTACTATGGAAGTCAATGGGTGCCAGCAACCAGCATTCTTCAAAGTATCTTCTTTTGTTCTCAACAGAAATTTGAAACTCATAAAACCACATGAAGGAGAATAAATGATAGGATAATAACAGTTTTTGGGTGAACTATCCCTTTAGGACTAACTTGTTCATACTAACACCTCAAAATGTTTTTTTGTTTGATTTCGGGGTGACTATAATGCCAGGTGTAAGAGGTCATAGTTGTGTATAAACAGACAGCAGCTTCTTGGCAAACAGACCTCGTTCCATGCGAGTGTGTGGAAGGAAACGGAGAAGCCTCATTAGATCCATCTGTAAAACATGCAGCACACGAGGATACAGGAAGGAAGTTTATGTGTTGAGATATTGTGCGGTCACATCCTTGACGGAAACAAAGCTCACCCTTTCTGTTTGTCATTCTGCCGCCTGCTTCCCGAGAGATTTTCCCTCCTGTCACCGTCAGAGATGGTCCGGCCGCTGGAGGTCAGGGGTCAAACCCTAAAAGAGAAATTAGTTTATTGACACAATGAGAGTTGGCAGTTTATTTGATGCTCCATCACAGTGTGTTCCAGCCTTCCTCGTGTTTGCTTCTCAATTTCACAGATCCCACGAGACGGCCGAGAAGCAGAAGCTGTATAAATGAGAAATCTATCACAGTGTTATCATGCTCTGAGGTCCCATGATCCTGTGGGTTCAGATCACACAGTGGCTAATCTGTTTTAGATACTTTATTCAGAAGGAATGTGTTACATATGTATTTGGCTAATAATTCTTATTTGATGATAATTCAAACTGAATCAATAAATATTGCTGTTAGTTAACAGCACAGGCTTCTGTGATTCTGTGACAATCAATTACATATTATATGATAAATATTAAAGGAAAGGAAAACACACTTTGACAAAATATTGCTAAATATTAATTCAAAATATTTGCATAATGAATTTTAAATTAAATTTGTTTAATTAAAAAAATAGTATGAATTTAAAAATCACATATTGAGTTATTTATTTTATATAAATAATACATATTACACATACACAAAACAAAATACTAATATTCAATACTAAATACAAATTTACAATACAAGTGTTTTAAATAATTTTGTTCAATTAAGCCTTTATCAATCTGTGAACTTTATGGTTAATATTAAGAGTATGCTTAAAACATAAATTATAAATATTATTACAAAATTATATCTTCAGATTTTTATTTTAAAAATTAAATGTTAAACTTTTCATCAAGGTTGTCCTAAAACTATTGAATAACATCAAATCTTGAATAAAATCCAATCTTAGGATAATTTTGAAAATCTTTTTTTAACCCCTTCAAATGTTGACTACTATACTGTATATCATTCTGACATATACCCGGATATATATGATTCTGAAATATATAGGACATATATGTTTCTGCCATATATGTGGACATATATGTCTCTGAAATATATGGGTCATTTATTTGTTATACACATAAGGGTTGTATACCAATCTGGCATACATGTGGAAATAGATGTGTTTGACAAATATGGTTCATACGTTGTGTTTTATACATAAATGTGCCATTTATAACCATAAATGGTACATATACAGTATGTTTCTGGCATACATGGGACATGTTTCTGTCATATATGAGGACATATATGTTTCTGATTTATATGGGATATATATGTGTTAGACATGTAGGGGACATATATGTTTCTGGCATATATGGGACATAAATGTTTTTGACATACCTGTATATGGGGCATATGTGTTTCTGGCATATATGAGGACATATATGTTTCTGGCATATATGGGACATATAGGTGTTTTACATATATGGCATACAGTATATGTTTCTGACATATATGGGACATATATGTTTCTGGCATATAAGAGGTCATATATGTTTTTGGCATATATGGGACATATAGGTGTTTTACATATATGGGCATACAGTATATGTTTCTGCATATATAGGACATATGTTTCTGGCATATATGAGAACATATATGTTTCTGACATATATGGGAAATATATGTGTTATACATGTAGGGGACATAAATGTTTCTGACAAATATGGGACATATATGTTTCTGACATACCTTTTTTATTTATTTAATCTTTGCCATAATGACAGTAAATAATATTTTACTAGATATTTTTCAAGACACTTCTATACAGCTTAAAGTGACATTTAAGGCCTAACTAGGTTAATTAGGTTAACTAGGCAGGTTAGGGTAATTAGGCAAGTTACTGTATAATGATGGTTTGTTCCGTAGACTATTGGAAAAAAAATGCTTTAAGAGGCTAATGATTTTGACTGTAAAATGGTTTAAAAAAAATTAAAAACTGCTTTTATTCTTGCTGAAATAAAACAAATTAGACTAATCCAGCAAGAAAAATATTCTGGTTCGAGCCCCAGCTGGGTCAGTTGGCATTTCTGTGTGGAGTTTGCAAGTTCTCCCCGTGGTTGCGAGGGTTTCCTCCGGGTGCTCCAAGTTTCCCACACAAGTCCAAAGACATGTGGTATAGGTGAATTAGGTGGGCTAAATTGTCCATAGTGTATGAGTGTGAATGTGTGTGTATGGATGTTTCCCAGAGATGGGTTGCGGCTGGAAGGGCATCCGCTGTGTAAAAAATATGCTGGACCCCGGATTAATAAAGGGACTAAGCCGACAAGAAAATAAATGAATGAATGACATATACTGTTTGTTTCTGACATGTATGTGCTATACATGTAGGGGACATACTGTATACTGTATGTTTCTGGCACATATGGGACATATATGTTTCTAGCATATATGAGGACATATGTGTTTTACATATATGGACATATATGTGCTTTACATATATGGACATAAATGTTTCTGGAATATGGGACATATATAATTCTCACATATATGGGACATATAAGTTTCTGGCATATATGTGGACATATATGTGTTTTACATACGATTCTGACATATATAGGACATAAGTCTTTCTGGAATACAGTAGTCAACATTTGAAGTGGATCATCAACTTTCATCAAAGTTGTCCTAAATTCTTGTCCTAGGACAATTTTGAATAACATTTTTGATTCACTTCGAATGTTGACTACTATATATAATAATGAATTACTGTAGATCCCCAGAATTTCCAGAAAGAAAGTACACTTTAAATTATATATACTGTACTTGAACTGTACTTTCAAGGTCAGGAGTGCTAATACTAATATCAATATCGCTACTAATTAAATTTTACAATTCCTATTAATAAAACAGTGATTATATATATATATATATATATATATATATATATA
>CAIGQQ010039163.1:7558124-7569551 GCA_903798035.1 Danio albolineatus | reverse complement strand
ATATATATATATAGATAGATATATTTATATATATATATAAACTGATATAAACTGATATAAAGTCAATGAAATAAATAAAAACTTTTAATAATAAACAGTTGAATCAGGTGGTACATAAAACGCAACAGACGTGCAATCCTACAAAATCAATCAACTTGACAACAAGCGCCTCGATAAAGAATATTGAGTTTTCGGACGAAGATATTCTGGTGTTGGCGAAAAAAACACGCCTGCAGTCATTACATTCCTGGAGCAGCCAATGAAAAGTGCTTAACCTCCTCCATCTGCTCAATCAGATGAGCAGACATTCAATAAGGACGGATTTCTGCGTAATGACAGCCGATCTGAACGGGGAAAAGGAAACAGAGCCAGCTTCGCAGAGCCATTTGTTTTGCATCTGTGGATCTACGCAAGTATATATGCATCGGGAGCATTTAAAGTTGGACGTGACAGCTCATTAACGCACCATTGTCTAATGATGTGAAAAACAAGGCCTCTGACACTTTACTAAGACTAAGCACCTCATCTCTCGCCTATAAACACAGACAAACTCTCTCTCCATCCTGGAGAGGGTGATAAATGCCTGTGCAAGCGATCAATCAGAGGCCAGACCTCCTTCATCTGGTCAATGGCACTCTTGTTTCTGCTGTGGGCGAACGGCACAATGACTTTAGCACTTAATTATGTTGTTAATTGCTGCGTTAAGATTTCTGCAGGAGGTCCCTCAGGTTAGTAATTGAGGGTGGCCGCACCTGCAGACTTCAGGCACGCAGCATTTATTCACAATTCAATAACTGGAGTCAGGCGATAATGATCTTCTGCTTTGAAACGCTGCTGCCCTCACTGTTAACCTGCTCTCACAGCAAACATCGATATATACCAAACAGCAAATTGCTTGATGAGTAGAGCCATGTATTTTTTTTAAATGCTTGCACACCCTCGACTGAGAATGTTGTTGATTAAGATGTTATTTACATTGCTTTTGAAGAATTTGTTTAGAAGTCATTGTGGAGTTTATGAATTTTAAACAAACAATGGGTTGGGAACGTTTTGTTTTATATTTAGTAGAAAAATCTTATGATTGATTGATTAAACAAAGAAAATCAAACTGTTCCAATTGAAAATAAAGGTTTTCCTTTATCATTTAATTTTATTTGTCATGTAATAAATGTAATTTATTTCAGAAATGCTATTTTCAGCAGCCATTGCTCCAGTCTTTAATTTAAAACGATTATGGCATCATTCAAATATGCACATTTGGGGTTACATTTGAATGCAATTGAGTCAATTTTTCCTCCACTCATGCATTATATGAAGAAATAACGTCAAACCATATTGCAATAAATTTAAATGTACAGTATAAAATGTAACTAAAGTAAAATCACACAAGGGCTGCAACTAATGATTATTTTTAATAACTGATTAACCTGTTGATTTTTTTGTTAAATGAATATGTTAATCAAATACAATTCCAAAATGTTTATATATGAAAATGAAGTCAAACTCACTTTTTTTATAGATTTTAATAATTAAAAAGCAATTATTAAAAATGTTATTACACATCATGGTTTAAAAAATATGTAATTTGAAAGCAATGAACAATAATATACACAATGTATTCATAAGTGCATCTTGTCCATAGAAATGAGTTATTTATTAATATAAATTAAATTCAATCCATAGCCTTTTTTCCATGCACAGTGCCAAAATAACCAAACTTACATAAACATCTTTCTTTATAAATCATTGGTTTTACGGATTAGTTGTGGCCCTTAAAAATCCGACACATACATGTACACTGGCAAGGAGAGATGTGCAACTGAAAAAGAAAATGGAAAAAAAAAATCTCTCCATCTGCTGAAGCCGAGTCTGTGTGCAATGAATGATTATAACAGAGGACACTGCTGCTGTCCGCCACAGTTTTAGCCAAAAGTTAGCTCCATAACACCACCCTGAGGTTGAAACACAAACACTTTGCCTCGGGCAATTAACCTAAATATGCCCTAATATAAGCACCTCAATAACAGGCACACTTGACATGCTCTCCTTTAAAACGTGTGATTTGATTACTCTGCATAGTGCAGAAGAAGTAACCTTGTGTTCATCCTGGTAAGTTTGACTGTGTTCCCTCCTGTGGTGCTTCCAGAACAGCCAATAATTAAACAATATGCACACAGGCTGCTGAATAGCAGGAGCCGCTCTCGGTTTTGGGACTGGGGCAAAAGAGGCCTAGCTGTGTCTACAGCTGGGACTGGGGCTGTTAACACTCTTAATGCACCATTAACACAAACTATAACATTTGACTGAACCTGCCACGCACTCCCCCACACACACACACACGCAGACACACACGCTCCATCACGCCGCCTGTCTGCTCCATTAACACAAACTATAACATTACAATGAGGAGCTCCACACACAAACACACTATTACACACATAGTGTCACCATTACCACAAGCTGTAACATTAGGCTTCACCAGGCATAATGTCTGCACTAAACTAGTAGAGGAGAATGAGCACGCTAACAACTGGGATGTGGCTGTTTGACTCCGTATAACCTGTATCTGGGTGAAAGTAATATATAAAGTTTGCAATTTTTGTTAGTTTTGAACACATTTCTAAAAGTGTAGCAGTTGATTTTAGCTTTTTCAATGAAATGGCGACAGTGAGTCGCCATGTGTGAATGGCGACAGTGAGTCTGCCATTGAGTAATTTCAATGACAAAACAAGTCTTTGTGTCTGCCAATGTTTTCCAATCGAGATACATTTGCTTGAGAAGCAAAATGACTTACTGTTTTAATAAAAAATTACATTATATTATGTTTTATTTAAAAATTATATTGTTTTGTTAGAAGATTAAAAGCATAGTTTAATTAAAAAATGGAAATGTCCCTTTAAATTACTTATCCTCAGGTCATCCATGATGTAGGTGACTTATTTCTTCACCCAAAAAAATATAGATTTTTTTACTTACTCACTCAAACTACCAATTTAAAACGAGCCAAAACAACACAATTCTTGGGATTTCATTGGGACAACTTAATTTTTTTATGTTAAATCCACATAAATTTGTTAAAAGTGTTAACTTAATCGATTTGTGTTGGGACAAGATGAATGAATTGTCAGGAACCCTGCATTTTTTACAGTGTTAAGAACATTAAAGAAGAGTTTTAAAGATTTAAAGAAGAGTTTTAGAGTAATCTGTGGTCCTTGGAAATTCATATAACGGCAGTAAATGATTACCACTTTTTTTAATTATTAAAATTAAACAAACAAACAAGTCCAAATCAATAACCATTGCACTCCATAGTGTCCATAATGCAATATTATTAATAAAAATTATAATCTTTAAATCACAGCCTGGGCATACCCTTCCTTGCATGGGATTGATAGTAGTAACATCTTGCACAGGTCAATCATTTGCCACAGAGAATGATTGAGACTTGTTTGTATCTGTTTGTTTTAAATCTCGAGAAAGGGTGACTTGCATTATACAAATCACCAACGACGATGTATTCAGCCAAAAATATGGGTACGGGGTAAGAGAAATAGCCATAAAGGAAGTAATAAACAAAAACTACTTTGTTTTTCTTACCCCATGGCAGATATTGTACTTGTTTTAGCAATAATCTCATTTTGAAGTTTGATTATTCCTTTCAGAACATAATACTGAACATTTTACATGATTTTGCATTTAGGTCAACGTACATTGGTTAAAAATATATAATAGAAAACAAGCAAAAAAAATACAAAGTAAGAAAACATTTTTGGCATTGTTTAAAGTAATTTTGTCTCATATTTAGAGTGCAAAGAAAAGCTGTTGAAATGCAGTACAGTGAAATAAATACAAATAAATCCCTATGGTGTGAAAGGAGAAAGATGCATATGTGCACTTGTCAACAAACATGATAGCACTTGTAAAGTCAAGTGCAAAAGTTTAGGGACACAAGAAAGAAACAAACATGCGGAAAAGAGCCCACTGACAGTGCAATAACCTCTGTTCTCTGTGTCCTGTGAACAGGCTTGCCATTGATTAAAACAGCAAGGTGTGCAATAAAGCGCAGGCGAAGTGCTGGCTCCATATGGCCTCGGACCCGGAGGCTGTGAGCTCGCACTTAAACCTCCCCCTGCTCCCCTCTCTCCTCGTCCCAATCCTACAGATGGCAAAAACACAATTCAAAGCCCCTACACAATGGGTCCTTGGCAGCAGTTCAGCCATTTACTTCAGTAATTAACAGTGCAGATACCACTACAATTATGGGATGGATACTAACTATGTCACCCTGAGACTTGTTCTGCATGATAGGCGACTTTACTGTAAAAAGAAAGAGCAAAATCAGAGAAATGAAAATATCTGACGAACAAAGTGCTTACTGGACACTGTGATTACCTCATAATTAGTTTACAAAAGCTTCCCAGTCTAGCAGTGAAACATTATAATTAAAGCGTGACAGAAAATCTTTGTAAACTCAAGAAAAATTTACATTTCAGGTCTATGTGTACTGATTACATATTAAATCAATGCACTGCCGACTGCTGAGCACAAATAAACCTAGCACTGAAGGGTCTGTAATTGCAACAGAATGAAGGGCTTGCTTCATTTTCTCTCACTGCAGACAATAACTTCAAAGTGGGGCCTTCACTTATTCCTCCATAATTACAGCCAAATCCCACTCAAATTATCCCATCGAATCATCTATTCTCTACCATCATGCTGAATGTATGCCACATTTATAATGAGTTTTATGATGTGGACAGCCGTCAAGCACACTTAATAAACAAACACTACAAACACAAAATCTGACAGCTGCTGGGCTATACTTAAAGTCGCAACTGCTTAACCTTTCCCTTATACTTAATGCCTGTTAATTATATAGTATTTGATTAGAATCCATTTAAATGGTAAATACATTGAAAAGATTATTTTTCATTATTTTCTATAATTAAATTTAGATGTTATTATTAAATGTTAATTGAGCCTTTTCCAGTGAACCAATAGCATGTGAACCTGAACAGAATTACTTCTATTAGCTGAGCTACTTTTAAAAGGGTGATTTTCTCAAATAAACTTTTGATAAATATACAGTTAAAATCAGAATCATTCTACCTCCTGTGAATTTTTTTCTCTTTTCAAATATTTCCCAAAAGATGTTTAACAGCAAGGGATTTTTCACAGCATTTCCTATATTTTTTCTTCTGGAGAAAGTCTTATTTGTTTTATTTCTATTTTTTTTGATTGGCTACATAACAAACCAATGTTATACAATTACTTGCCTAATTACCCTAACTTGTCTAGTTCATTCATTCATTCATTTTCTTTTCGGCTCAGTCCCTTTATCAATCCGGGGTCGCCACAGCGGAATGAACCGCTAACTTATCCGGCATTTGTTTTACACAGCGGATGCCCTTCCAGCCACAACCCATCTCTGGGAAACACATCCATACATTCTCATTCGCACACATACACTACGGACAATTTAGCTTACCCAATTCACCTGTACCGCATGTCTTTGGAGCACCCGGAGGAAACCCACGCAACCACGGGGAGAACATGCAAACTCCACACAGAAATGCCAACTGGCCCAACCGGGACCTGCCCCAACCGGGGATCGAACCAGCGACCTTCTTGCTGTGAGGCGAACGTGCTACTCACGCGCCACCGTGGCGCCATAACTTGTTTAGTTAAACCTTGTTAAGCCTTTAAATTGCACTTTAACCTGAATACTAGTATCTTGAAAAATTATCCAGTAAAATATTATGTATTTCCCAGAGATGGTTGCAGCTGGAAGGGCATCCGCTGCTCAAAACATATGCTGGATAAGTTGGCGGTTCATTCCGCTGTGGCGACCCCGGATTAATAAAGGGACTAAGCTGAAAAAAAAATGAATGAATGAATGAAAATATTATGTAATATTGGCACAGGTCCTGCCTGCATAAACTGTGAATTGATCGATATGAATATGTAATTGGATGGAAATTAACTCATCAAAAATACTATGACATGACTGGCTACCAGAGATAAGGCTATATTTGCTTAACTAAAGCATTAAATATGGGACAAAGCATGATTTTTTCATAAGTGGAGAGGCTAAAATAAGAGGTGAATATTTTAATCCAATGAACCATATTCGGTACCTTTCAGTGAACATTTCATAAAGGAATAATTAGTTTTTTAGTATGATGAACTATTTAAATATCTTTTAAAAAAGTTTGATGGATGTTAAAGGGCACCTAGGACGAAAATAAACTTTTGTAAGCTGTTTGTACAGAACTGTGTGTATATATAGTGTCCACTGTCATATTGGAGTGATATAAAAACAGTAAGTCTCTTTTTTAAACTTCCCTCATATTAAAATAGGACCCGAATCCCAGTAATTTTGAGGCCCATCACAACGTGACATAGAAGTGCGTTTTATCCCACCCACCGAATTGATTGACAGGTCCCATGTCTCCATAATAACATGTATAACCGTCCACAGAACAATTTTTTGCAAAGAAACTGAGACTAAAACTTGTTACAAATCTCTATGATCAGCTGCCTCTCAATAATTCATTTTATAAGTTTCAAATATTTTTAAAACAGAGCATGTTTGCAATAAAGAGAGTAAAATTGCTATGTATTTCTTAACTGCTATCACCACAGCCGCATGGTGTCAGTAAACACGCATATGTGTGTATTGCAATTGCAAATACCATTTGTGTGTGACTCATCATTTCAGAAAGGCTCCACCACAAATACATCCAATAAAATTACTTGGTATATTTGACTCGTGACCTTATTTCAGCACCATGCATGTCTGTTTCTATCACTGACGAATGTCAGAACAATGGGCGGGGAGAAGCAACTAAAAGCCACAGGCTACAAAAACAGCTACAACGTCAAACACCAAAACGGGCAGATTCTGTATTATATAATAAATAATCTGAAGGGTATTTTGAGCTGAAACTTTACATATTCTGGAGGCACCAAAGTCGTATCTTACATCTTGTAAAAAATGTAAAATAGGTGCCCGTTGAAGGTTTCTCATGGAACCATTAATGTCATTAAAGACCTATTATTTGCAATTAAACCTAACCGCATGAGCATCTTGTCACAATCCTATTAGAAATTTCAGCTTTGTTGTGTAGACGTGTTGTGTAAAAAGCACTACAGCCTGTTACACAGAAACAGTACATTTTGCATGAGGATGTTGTGTCCTATGGAATGCATCTATACCCGATGCAATAGTCACATTACACAAGACCATATGCTACCATAATTCCAACAGGGACCGTATTACCATCTAATTCTGCATTTCAGGAAATGAAGGAATCGGAGCTGGCATTGAGTCTGATTAACTCTGCATGACTCCATCAATACCCCAGTGAGCTGGTCTGCCTCTCTCTCCACAGGTGAGCGCTGTGTTCCCATTCCCATCAACGACACGCACGTACAGACAAAAGTGTCCATCTATCTCCAGAGGTGAGGAGGGATTGTACGATCCGCAGATGATCTTACGAGATGATCCCCTGCGTGAATAAGAAATATAACTGCATTTAGAGGAGGGGAAACAGAGAAAGCTGCTGCTGCTACGGCAATACAAACACACCATTATTTGTTATGCCAATAAAGCAACAATCGGATTTAAAGGAATAAATGTAATCAAATTATCAAATTAGCACTAATTAACTTTAGGGTGCTGAGTCTGACTATTAAAGCTCACAAAAGTAGACCGGGAAAAAAAAGCACAGCTCGAGTCAACTTCTTAATTATTCTTGTGCATGCAGCATTTCCAAGACTCGTGCGCCCTAAGTGCAGATAAAGACACCATCTGCTGGTAATTAGAGCTAAATAATATCAGACGTTATAGCTAATCATTTTGACTGCAAATTTGATTAAAACCTGCGTATAATTCTGGCTAGTTTTTTTGGTTTCTCTGCACAAAAAGGTCCATGTGTCGCGAAACCACGGTCGGGAATGAAGCGGCGCATTAAAACAGACTGATTATTCTTTTCCATAAACCTTGGGAAACATATAAACATAAAAAGAATAACACGCCCGGTCCTAATCTTTTATAGCTCATTTGCGTTAAATGAGAAGGAATTACTGTGCATCACTACGGCCTGCTACAACAGCAAGGCATTGGCCTTAATGGCTTTTTATTAGCTTAATCTCCAAATTAAATGGTGTTTGAAGCTGAAGACGCTCTCTTTTCTACACTGTTATTACCCCCATCATCATGAAGCCATTTTCCTGCCGAGACCAATTTGAATAAGACGAGAAGCTGCCTCAAATCTGTGTGTGTGTGTGAGTGTGTGTGATGGACCTGCAGGCGAGAGAGTGAGTGAGAGAGAGAAAAAGCGAGAGATCCATAATGAGGGATGCTGGGGAATTGCCCTCCTGGAAGACCTGATGTGTTTCCAGTTGGCTGCCAGCTGCCAGAAATCAAGACAAACACTGATCATTGACAGGAGGATTAACACGGCTCCACACAGACATACACACCTGAACACGCCGACGCGCACAGATCTTTTAACGGGCAATGCTTAAAGCAAAAACTGCATTAATTAAATCAGTTACAGGCTTTCAAACATCTTCGACTCATATATTCAATTAGTCAGCAACATGGTGTAGCTAGCAGGGGGACGTTATGGGTGTAATTAACAACGTATTAATGTGTAAATGAGACAAAACCCTAGCACTCGCCCTCTTTTTTTGTCAAAAATGTATGTATAATACATGGATTTTTGACCAGGCAAATATGTTTGTGTCGTATGCATGTTATAATGGGTGTTTACTACATTAAGGGCATTTTTTGGGGAAAAACTCTCTTTAATTACAATTTTATTCCTTTTTTTATTTTGTTTGTTTCCTGACAGTGGACAATATACAGGACAAGACTGTAATTTTTGTCATTCCACCACAGTGTTATTCAATTAATAATATTCCTAATAAGGCTATGGCACAAAATTCTGTCTTATACACCGAATTACAAAATTAGCAGAAATTATGCATTTAATTGGACCACCAGTTACATCAGAAATAAACGTACGCGAGCTGTCATTGGGATGGCACCTGTTTAAAAGGTACAAATTGTACATAAAAGGTCCATATTAATACCTCAAGGGTACATACTAGTACCTAAAAAGTAAAAAAGTGTTCCTATTAAAAAAGTTTTGCAACTAATATATACGTTTGAGGTGTCAATATGGACCCTTTAGATACAAATGTGCACCTTCTGAAAAGGTACCACCCCAGTGAGAGCTTACATCCCTTTATTTCTGAGAGTGTACCTGTATATTATTAAGACACTGTCACTTTTTCATATTTAAAGCTTTTTCCACTACATACTGTTTTGCATCTGCACAACTCTGGTTTGCACTCCTTGCCATGCAGCCTTGTGGAATTGTATTGTAAATATTTTTTTTTACTTATATTTTTTTGATTATATTATATGTGTAATTGTATTTACTGTCATTTCTCTTTTTTTAACTCAACTTTTTTGTATTAATACATCTGTCATGTACGTTGGGTCTGAGAGTAACGCAATTTAGATTCTCTGTATGTCCTGTACATGTGGTTAAATTGAAAATATAGCTGACTTTGACTTGATATGTGTATTTTTTTGTTACAGTAATATTTTTTGTCAAATAATTTTTGTTGGAAATAAAATACACTAAAAAGAAAGTTACTAGTACATTCTTTTTTTGTGCAGCTTAATAAACAACTTACAAATAAATTAATAATTTTTACATATGCAAGAATGTGTACTTCTTTCATTATTTATTATTTTTCATTGGTTCAGTCTCAAATTAAAACCTCTGGTCTGAGATAATGTAAAATATATAATATAAACATATAAAAAGGCTTTTGTCTAAAAAAAAATTTGAATTAAAAAAATTAAAATAGTGTTATCTGTTAAATTGTTGGATGATATCCTGGCAAAAATTTTTACAGTGCAGGGAAAAATAAGTAAAATAAAATGTTAACTAAAGTTGCAACATAGGCTCATTCTGAAAACATAGCCCTATATACATTTCTGGAGATGGCAAATTATGTAGACAGAAGTACATATGGCTGCACTTCATCTTTAAAATGAACACTACGGGGCGATATGATGCCTTTCATTTTTTCACTTACCAGCTGACCGCTTACCTCCTTTTGGACGGCTTTTCCGCTGTTACCAGTTTGTCTGGTAGCTCAACATGCATGTCGGTGGACTTGAGATGCAGTTTGGCGTTGCCACGATAATGGGGTTCGAGTCTGGGGAAAAACGGTTCAAGAAAGCAGGTAAGACAAAAACAGAAGCTAAAAAATAAATAAACAAAAAAATAACAGTGTGAGAATGTGGTCAAATCTGAAAACTTGGTAAAAATCAGGTGAGCACTTCTCTTTTTCTGGATTGCCTTTAAAACACTGAGGTCGGGTTTAGGGAAGGAGGAGGGTGGGTCAATCGATTGGTCAGTCAGTCGGTCGACAGCGGCTTCTAGTGGATTTACGTCAGAACAGTAGGCACGGATGGCACTGTTCAGAGAAATTTGAGATCTGAAAAAGCGTACACAGCTGCCTCTGGTGGATTCGCGAAAACAAAAACTACAAAAAAACTTAACTCCTGGTATGTATTTTGCTATCTCCAGACATGTATATGGGTGGTAAATTTCTATGCTTTTATATTATTTATATTTTCACAGGTTAATTATCAAATTATTAGAGGTAAACTATTTAATATATACACAAAGACAAGAACTACAAAAAAACAAATAATAAATTGTACAAAAAAACGTCTATAAATTAAAAATATAATTTTAAAATATATTTTCAAGAATGTATTATGCCTCATTCACACAAACAGCGACTTTGTACCTGCAGTTGCCTGTCACTCTGGGAGGCGAACGCAGGTCTATGTAGGTCTACACATCATGAAAACAACCAGCCTCTGAGCGAGCTGAGAAAGGATGACGTGAGCTCTAACGATGCTCCTATTGGCTGTCAATCAAGAAAGTTGCTCTACATTCTCAACTTTGTCGCATCACTCGACATGCCCACCTGGTCGCCAAATGGTTGCTGTCGATCGCATAGATGGAGGCAGCCGGAAGTCGCTTGCTCTCCTTTGAAATGAATGGACGCTTACAGTGTGAATGAGGCTTTAATGTGACCTTCATATACAAAGCTGAAATCTAATCGTAAAAAATCCAGCCAAGCAACAGCAAACTGCCTGAAATAATCAATAAGAAAATGTGTTGAGAGCACAGGAAAAAGTGAGGAGAAAGTCAGGAAGAGAATCAGATTAAAACAGAGTTGCATAGCTGCCACATGTGCATCTGCTGCTGTCTTCCCTGAACCTGACAACCTCACTCTTTTCTCACACTCAGTGCTGCTTCATCCAAATGTAACGGGTTATAATATCACCTGTGGTATTGTCTTTTTCATTAAAATCTTTGTAAT
>CAIGQQ010039163.1:7517982-7543546 GCA_903798035.1 Danio albolineatus | reverse complement strand
TCTTTCTCTTTCTTTCTTTCTTTTTCTTTCAGCAGTTTACTCAATTTACTTATTCTCCACTTGTTCCAAACGTGTTTGCATTTCTTGCTTCTGTTGAACACACAGAAAGATATACTGAAGAATGAAGGGAAAAACAGCTTTTGACTTTTATAGTATTTTTTGTTTGTAAGATGAATGTCAGGGGTTGCTTTTCCCCCAACATTCTTCAGAATATCTTGTTTTGTGTTTAACAGAAGGAAATTAATAAAAGTTTAGAACTTCTTGACTATGAGTTAATAAGGTGGAAACTTAAATAAAGTAAGAGTAATGTCACAAACTCTTGATATGTATTAGATAATGTTATAAAATGGGCCAGATTTGCGTTATTTTGATAAAACATAAAAAAAAACTGTTTAACCAATATTTGGAATAACAACTTATCTACACTTCACAAAAAAGCACTTTTTTTCACGCCTCTAAAAAATAAGCCTCTGTTATGGTAAACGTGTACCTAACATAACAGCATCATCAAAGACATGACAGAGAAGAGATATCTTACATAGACATGCTATATAACAAAATATATCATAAATGGCAATATTTCATGGCAATAAAAATGGCTAACGATAACATAAAAAACAATTATGTACACATACTGTAATACACTCCTCCAACATTGAGACAAACACGTGTGAAAGTGCTACCGAGTCTGTAATCTCCAGCCTTTGAGTCCTGAAGGTACTTTTTTCAGATCTGGTGGTTTGTATGTGTTGAGTTTGTGCAGTTTTTTTTTTCTTCCTATGACACACTGGAGCATCGGATGGAGGGGGAGCCCATCTGAGTGAGCACTTTGTCCAGCCACTGCAGAGGCCCGTTCAGGTGCAGCTCTATCCAGCAGGGGGTGCTAGTCACTGTCTGCCGCCTGACGCCATTAAAGAAAGAGAGAAATGATGATAAATCAGAATGCGGACACAGTGGGGGAAAAATATTCATACACTTAGGCTATGATTTTATTTAAGCCAAATGAAGAGGAAAAGGGCTGGCTTGAATGCTTGTGAAGGCAAGCTCAAAAAATTTAAATGTATTTCTTGCTGGTTACATTTTTTAATATACATTATTACATAATTAACATTATAAATATAAAGAAAAATGACTGAATGCATCAATTTTGCAGTAAACTAAAGTTACAGGTTAAACATTTCATTCACTCATTCATTCATTTTTCTTCAGCTTAGTCCCTTATTTATCAGGGGTCGCCATGGCGCAATCAACTGCCAACTATTCCGGCATATATTTTATGCAGCCCTTCCAGCCCCAACCCATTACTGTGAAACACCCATACACTCCTTCATTCAAAAATACTCCTACACTACGGCCAATTTAGTATATTCAGTTCATCTATAGTGCATATCTTTGGAGTGTAGGGGAAACTGGAGCACGCAGAGGAAACCCATGTGAACAAGGGGAGTAACAGTAACAGAAAAAAAACTATTCATAGCATTCAACCCACAGGTTCATTTGTTGTAATCAACAGTCTTCTGAGGGCATGATAAACCCTTTTATGATCTAAGGGCAACTCAGGAAGGGTTAAAGAAACTAAAAAAAAATAAAAATACATGCAACTTGTTTCATATTTACCATGTATTTATTTACAACTTTACATTATTATTTTAATGCTCATAAACATGAAATCCACATGACAAAGCCCATTTATATGTAATAATATATAGTTATTAAAACAATAAGACTAGCCCAGTTGCATGTATAATCAGAATTCACCACAAATTCATCAGGTGTATTTAAAAAAAAAGCTTAAATTACAATAAAAACCATTGAAAAGCACATTTGCCAATTCAAGTAATAAGCACTTAAGTATGAAGTATAGCAAGAGTAGGAAAAGTCACAAAATTCATGCCATTAAGATCAACGTAAAATTTACAAAACAAGTAAGACCAAAAACCTGATAAACACTTACTTAAAATTTATATTTTTTTATTTATTTATTATTATTATTATTTGCTAACACAAGGTCATTTAATGCACAATGTCTATTTTGGCAGAGGCTGATCAGATGTTTTGCTCCACACGTTGCGATAGTTATCACTGTCAGTCACAGCAAATTCAGTATTATTCACCGTACACTTTAGCAGATTCACTTGATTAAATGCACCACTCCTCCATTGGTCCACCTCATAAGCATGAATAAAACTTTAATAGATTATAAACAGGAATCAATCTAAGAGTGCTCTCTTTATGACACTGCACAATAAGCTCAATCACAAAAAAGCATAACATTTAGCTAACTTGCGCTACACAAAAATTCTGACTAACCTCCAGTGAATGACTGTGACTGGCTATTCATTTCAAAAAGCATGCCTGTAATTGATTACAACACTCAACGCTGCAAAAACTTACTAAATAGAAACCAAAATACACATGGGAGCGTTGAAAAGCAGCTGCCTCTCAGTGGACAAAGAATTGAGCTGAAAGAACTGTAAATCAGCCCAACAAAATTTAATTCCAGTTTAATTCAAGCACTTTCAAGGACTTGTTTGTTTTCACATGTTATTTATTATCCTTTAATACCTGTCAGAAAAAAAAACTTTCAAGAAGTATATGCATTCCTGCATATCGTTTTCTTTTTCAAGTAGGTATAGATTCTTAACAAATCACCCACTTACATCCTTTACTGTGAATGACTGAAAAGACAGAGTTTTGCCACAGAGTTGACCAGTTTGCCCTGATATGAAAACTGTACTCTGCTTTGCTTTTCTTTGGTCCCTCATAGGGACGGTACTTGCTGCCAAACACACTTCTTTTACATTCCACAATGCTTAACACAACACTTGTCTCAGCTCCCCCTCACTTGTGCTCACATACACACGTGAACAGACTTAGTCCCAGAACCTCTGTTCACAATGCCTCATGGTGCTCTGGGACATCCTCTAGCCCTTACAGCCACCCACACACATACGCACACACACACATACACACACACACACACACACACACGCGCACACATACAGTGTAAGTCTCTGCTGAATCTTAAATCTTCTACACAACTCACTTCTACAATGAGGGAATAATCCAGTTCACTTTAAAGTATGATTACTACGCCTGATACAACCTGATAAAATTCTATAATCTATAAATAAATCTCAAGCACATCAATCAAATATAGCTCAACAGCAAACCTTTTGTTCTAAAAGTTTTGAATTAACCCTAACGTAAAGTTTTTAATTTATATTTATTTTTTTTGTAATCTATCTGTGCAAAAATACAGTATAATAGAAATTTCATTAAATATTATTGCACTTAAAAAATATCCCAACACTAGTTTCTCTTTTCGATAAATTTTACTATACAATTTATTCCTATCACGAAAAACTATATTTTTTATCTCTGTATATCATGATTTTTATTTTAATAATAATCTTTTAATGAATAGAAAGTTCAAAAGTAGTATTTATTTGTAACAAATCCACTTTAAATAAACACTTCTACCAGCACTTAGGATCAGTTTATGCTGAATAAAATTACTAAAATGCTAGTGTATCTATAATACATGTACTTGAATTAAAAATTAGCATCTGGCGTGGGTTCCTAGAGAACATTTTGCTTTTTAACACTGAGTTTCATTTACGCTGGTGATTCTTCAGCTGCTTGCATATTGTTTGGCATTGTGTTACACTTTTCAAGACAGCTTTTTCCAACAATGACGTGTCTGGCAGTGCCCACTGGTTTTATCTCCATGCAACTTCTTACATTGAATCTTTGAGTGTCTCATTCTTTGACAGTAAAACCATGAACAGACCCCTGAGTGTTTACGAAGGCAGCCTTGGCTAGCCTACACAGTCTACTGACAGAGAGAATGAGATGGAGTACTGGAAAGTAAGTAGAAGAGTAGGAGTGAGGAAGTGGAAAAGGAAAGCTCTTCTTAAACTCCAGAGGAGCATCTACAGTAAATTCAAAGAACGTTCAATGTCAAGATTTGGAAGGGACAATGGAAAATAAAAACAAAACCAAGAAGAAATGAAAAATAGTGTAGTGGTCAGAGTAGTCATGAGGGTCCTGAAACACAGGATCCAAACATAAAGTGCTTAAATGGCCTTTTTAAACCTCAAAGTAAGAGTCTGCAGCCCTTAAAGTGAAGAGTCTGAAGGTGGTGAGATGTGGAGAAGTATAAGAGCGAAAGAGAGAAAGAGACACTTTGACTTCAAAATGTTAAAGTTCTTTAGAAGAGTAAAATCTCAAGTGCAACTATTACAAAATGTCACAAAACCATTCGATCACCAGACATCACCAACTGAATAACAGTAAGTCCTCTTCACATTACGTACATAAAGGCTGTTTCTCAATATGCGTTCTTCAGTGGTCTTGCATCCTCGTGTTCTCGTGCAACGTCATCATCATCTGCCGAAGTTCAGTTCCAATACTCAAGACCGCAAGAACGGAGGACGCATGAAAGTTCCCGCATGTGTCCTTGATATCGAGGATGCACCGATGCAGACTTGAGCACCGAACTCGCTCTAGAAGTCCCAGAAGTCATTGCGACTGGAGGTGGGAAGCGCAGCATTTTATATGCATTTTACGAGGACGCAAGATCGCTGAAGAACGCATATTGAGAAACAGCCTCTATTCCCCCATTCAAAACTATAGGAGTGACACGTTTTGTTAATTCTAGTCTTTGGGTTGATTCATACAACATTTAAATTTTAATTCAAGTAAATTCCCTGTAAATTCAAGTGTGTGTGTGTGTGTGAGAGAGAGAGAGATGCATAGTTGTGTATTGTGTGTTATTTTGTTATATTTTAATAATAATATTTTTCTCTCTCTCATTATCTTTTTACTCATCGTATTTAGTCTTTTTTCATGTTCATTTCATGTATATTATATAAGATTTGTATTAATTGTTTATGTAATGCTTTGCCAAAAAGCTTTTTTGGAATTGAATTGAAGTAAATTTTTGGGGGGAAGGGGGGGCTGGGGGTGAGTGAGAGAGATAGATAGAGAGAGAGAGAGAGAGAGAGGGTGTGTGGGTGTCTACTGAAACCTGACACAGCTCATATTGGGTCTCCACACGCCAGGCTGTCTGGAAAGCAAAGTCTCACTCTCTTTCACAGCAGTTTTACTCCTTTCCCACTCAATCCTCAAACTTTCTCTACAGATGTCCCTGGTCAGAACCCACAACTGCTTCTGATTAGGGTCTTGGTTCCATGGGCTCAAACAATGAGGTTACTCACAAAAGCATGAGTGGGAGAGAAGGAGGCCAAAAACGTCTGAGATGTTTTCAAGCGCACCATGTGTGAGTTGGTTTGGTGTGGAATGATTTGCCAGCGCAGACCTAACAGTTTATATGACGGATATGCTAAGCTGGTGGACACCAGATTGTTCTGCAACGTCAGAGCTGCTCTTCACCAGAGCAGGACAAAGTGGGAGGAATAGTTACCACAGCGGGTCTGACCCTGCCATGACCCTGCAGGACATTACATACTAAAAAAAAAAAACTCAGACATTCCCTCCTATTGTTCTAAAATTGCTTGTGCTTCCTTTATTATCAGCCTCTGTCATCACTATTTACATTTGCTGAAAGAGCCATTACTTCATCAAAATCAGTTGGGGGTGCAAAATATTCTGGCTCGTACCAATAAGCTGATAATTATTTTTATTCAATTTTAAGTTAATCATTTTCTGAATTAACCGGATGCCGTGAGAGTTGATACAGGTTTGGAAGAGCAGGCAGTTAAAGGGTTAAATAATTCCTATTTAACTCTTTAACTGCCTGCTCTTCCAAATGGTTGACCATATTTTGACTGTTTAAAATAATGACTGCTAAAGTCATTTAAAGAATGACTGTTTTAAATAATGGTTTACACTACACAGCACAGTTGGTTTACGAAAAAAAAAAATCAAACAAACATTATCCTGTTGCACTACTACGCAACCATTTTGGTTTTTTGTAAAACAGGTCTTGTGCCGGGTGTATGTAAGGGCCCTATAGGAGTTGAGCAATGCAATCCATTTTTTTCTCTTGGTGGGGCAGTTAAAAGATTAAAAATATGTAAAAATAAATAAATAAATAAATAAATTTTGTTTTAAAAATTAATTAAAAAAATAAGAAAAAATAAAATGAAAAAAAAATCTGATGATAACGTAAAAAACAAAAAAACAGCAACAACTCATAGACTGTCAATATTGGTAATAAAATACCAATATGGTACTAAAATATTGACCACTACTAAATATTTAAATATTTCACAGATTTTTATATTTAAATTATCTTTGAAGGTGCTCACTTAAATACAAGTTTATTTTGATAACACTCTTAAATGAAGATTTTCTTACCATTAAGATTAATTATATTTCAGTAATTATTTTTACCAGTACTAATTACTCACTTGTCATTGATAAATACGTATTTAATGCTAGATCTGAAACAGAGTTTCAGAACAACAGTAAGAGTTTTATGTAAAATTGTCAAAACACTATATCAAAAAACAAAACACTAGAACATTTGTGTTATACAATGTATATATACTATAGCAACTCGGTCATTCATTTTTACTTGCTGTCGTTTCTGTCGCCAAAAGTTCATCTATAAAGTAAAAACATCAGAGTGACTGAAACGACGAAAAAAGAAGATTTTTAAAAAAGAAAAGCAGTGATAGAACCATTAATATTGGCATTTCAAAGACATATTGGCATTTCTGCTTATGTTATAGCAGCTTTTATATGCCATTCTCTGATAATAGTGTAATATCGATCTCGCTTAAGCCATGTGGTTAATTAACACTTAAAATTAAGCAAGGTTAATTTTAAGACTTTAAAAGATCTTTTGCAGAGCAAGTTAGAAAAGGTTTCTGAATAGTTTGTAGAAAAAAACATTAACATGTTCTCTAAATGTAAATATTATATGGAGCACATTTCTTTCATTTCTGTTGACAGATATTAGTTTTCACTTTTTTTGTTCATCTCACATCAGTAAATGCACACTGATTTAAGGATGTTTAGATATCTGTATTGGGAAACAAACATACATTTTTTAATGCATTTTTAAATGCATGTAACGTAATGGCATGACATCCTTTCAATAATGTAATCTTTTCAATCTGTTTATCGACCATCATCAGTCAACTCTAATCTGTGAATTATCTGTATTTTCAGAATGAAATTTTGGGTGTATCACCAAAAGTTCTACCATTACAATCAAATTAAGGCAATCTAAATACAAAACCGATTATTGAGATAATTATTCCATTATTCATTATTATTCAGCAGCTGGTTTCTTCAAAAACTGATTACGACAAATCAGACTTTAACAGGAAGCACCAGTGGCTTCTGTGGTTTTGGGTAACACAATTTCACAAGTGAGGTAAAAGTCTCTGAGCAAGTCAAATAAAGGCCACATTCCAGGAGTGGTAGGCAAGATGATAGATAAGAAGGAAGTGAAGTAATTCCAGATATCATACTGTACCTGTACTCAGCTCCCCAGCCCTTGACAAAGCTCATGCGAATGGTGCACATGCGTGTGAGCTGGTATACGGCCTCAAAGCCCTGATTCACAGACTGGGCCAACAGGGCTGCAAACTCCTGATTATTAAAGATCTTCAGATTACAGCCTGGAGGAACACAAAACAAACATGACCTTTTAAAAATATTATCACTTTAAGCGTTTAACATTAAATGCATCAAAACAAAACAAAAATAATAAATAATAATAATGATTTTTCTTTTATTTAATTTTATTCTTATTAAAACTGTTGGACAAATCGAACTAGTGTTGTCACGATACTGGAATTTAGTACTAAACGATACTGAAATTTTAAAGACGCAAATTTCAAGTTAACATTTGAGCGCTGTTAAGCACGTTCTTAGACATCGCTGATTGTTCTGATTGTGCCATTGTGTTCACATGCTCAACAGAATGACTGTGATTGGTCATGAATAGGGCCACACGGAATCTGCGCGCGCAGAATTCCGCAGAATCCCGCAGATTTTTAGCCCATCATTGATTCTGTTTATTTACTGCTGTAAATGTGTGTAAATTTATATATAATCAGTTTTTAATTAATTTCAGTAATAATATTGATTAATATGACAAATATTCATGTGATTTATTTACAATACAGTTTGTAAAGTACTATTTTCGGTGTTTTAGTAGAGATTTTATATGAGAGACTTGCTTTGTTTGCCAAATAAAGTGGATCTAATTAGATTCGCATTGTAAACATTAAATAAATGTTAAAAAGGTATTACATTTTATTTCATATATAAAGATTTTAGTTATGATACTCCCAAAATCATTCCGCATGAATCCGCAGATTTTTAACAAAATACTCCGCAGAAATAACAAAAAATGTCCGCAGATTCCGTCTGGCCCTAGTCATGAATTGTGGTATAACGAATCCCAAATCTCACGGTTCAGATCACATTATGGTTTTTTAGTCATGGATCAGACCACTTTTCGGATCAGCCAAAAAAGGGAGGAGACAAATTTGTTTTGCCATTTATTACAAAAACAGCACTGCAAGAAACTTTTGGTTTTAACAAACAGAATTTATAACCTGTTATTTTATTTAAGATTTAAATTGAGAAATATTCAGCGGAATAAAAATGAATTGTAAAATATTCAGTACTGTGAAAAATTCACTGTTACTACTACTGTTGCTGATGACGCTAAATGTAGAAATCTAAGCATTTGTACAACCCCTATTTATTTTTTGTCTCATTTTTAATGAATGTTTCAGTTATTCATTCATAAAACGTTATGTTTCATTGCTAGATGTGTCATTTTTGAAAAATTATTCAGTGGCATCTTTTTAATGGCTGGTTGTCTATTGGTTAAATAATGTAACTGCTGCTGACAACTTTCCTTTGTGAGCATCATTAAACGCATGTGACGGTGATTGTAATCTTTACCATAAACAGTGGTTATATCGAAACTATAAACTGTTATCCTAGTACTTCTGTGTTATTTGACTTCTTGTAACTTCATAACTTACTCAGAAGACTAAAGACTAAATCTCTTCCTTGATTTTTGCGTTTTCAGATTTGAATACATGGATTGGAAGGTTTAATAAAACATATGCAAATCACCATCATTTATAATTTATGTTGTATGGTTGTTCAGATCCCAGTCTTTTAATGATTAATCACACAGCTTACACTGATTGCATTGATGCAGGGCAGGCTAAAAAAATAGTGACAGAAAACACCTTAAATGAAACCCACAACATCCCGAATAACCCACCACAACTTTCGTCATCATTATATTTTACAAAAAAGCCTAAATGTTTTCATACATGTGATTTGAATGACGTGAGAGGCGATGTCTCTGTGAGCGTTACAAATTTAGGAATTATCTACCAGTAAAAAATTATTAATCCACGTTTCACGTGTGTTCCGAGCCGTGGGTTGTGATTCGTATGAATCACAGATCAACCGTGATCCGTTACACCCGTAGCTGTGAAGGTCATCAGTTTACCGCTCACCGATGTTTACTGAGTTTAAGCACAGATACAGAGACACTGGAGCATTTTGAAGTACCAATTTATCAGCAGATTGCTCAGATGTCAGCTTATAGACAAACCAGCTTTTCGGCGTGAATAAATCAATAAACAGTGGTGAGTTCGGTGAACGGTGACGACCTTCACGGTCAATCATAGTCATTTCTGTTGAGTACGTAAAATCAATGACAAATCAATGGTCTTTAACGTCCGCAACAATGCTCAAATGGTAGCGGGAAATGGATGTTTTTCAAATTTCAGTACTGATCGATACCAAATTCCAGTATCGCAACAACCCTAAATCGAACATTTAGTTGAAGAAAAAAAAGAAAAAAGAAAAATAAATCGGCTTATCATGGAAACGTACAAAATTACTCAGCTTCTCTTCATTCATACCTTTTATTTTCATGAACTCATTTCTCACTTTATTTGTTATTATGTGCAACTGTCTTGATAAATGTAACCTTCTTTAGTTGAAAATGTTAATTACTCTGCAAACTGTTTGTATAACAAAAAACACAATTACATTGTTTGCCTGAATTGATTTATACGGAACAGTTGAATTTATGTTCAGTATTTTAAGGCAAGTAAGTTGTAAGTGACTATAAATAAAGGATCTAAAAATGAAAAGTAATCCCTTAGTATTATAACACTGTTTGGCACACTGGCTGAGCTTCTATCACACTTTTGTTAATGCACTTTCTGAAGAATTGATTTGATTAGTTTATTTTTGAACAAAAATATATCATACATAAAATATCTTTAACAAAAAGATACATTTCAACATGGTCGAAAATGGAGCAGGATGAAGCACAAGCTTATTATTTTCCCACCCCATTACCACACACATCATTCATCTATTACTTAAACTTATTTCTTTTTTTTTAACTTATCTCTTCGTTTTACATTGGAAATATTTTATCCTTTTGGCATCTTCAACATACTACATGTTTGATTCCATTTATACATTTGCATTATATAAATTAAAATAAATCAATCAATTAAAAATCGAAAAATACTGTAGTACTGCCATTAATTTAAACTTCATCAAACCTTCCTCATTTTATCCTTTTTCAATCACCTTCATCATTATATGCCTTTAATAATATATATTTATACAACTTTAAATTGATGAATATCCTGACATTGTTTGAGACTCTGTTCTAGACTGTTCCATAATTTCACACCACATACAAACATACACAAACATACAAAACTGAGTTCTCCTCTCAGATTATTTCCCCCTTGTCTTTCTTCAAAAAACTTTTGGATGCATTTCTGAAGTAATTTATTCCTGGCTTTAAACATAAATTGTGCTGTTTTAAATTGAACCAATTCATTGAACTTAAGTATCTTCAATTTAAAGAATAAAGGATTTGTATGCTCTAAATACCCCACATTTTCTATCAGTCTAATTTTCTTTTTTCTGTAATGTACATAAAGATTGTAAATTAGATTTATATGTGCTCCCCCAATTTTCAACACAATAACTTATATATGGCATCATAAGTATGAGTGCATGAGTAATGAATGATGCAAATGGCAAATGTTGAAATGTTGCAAAAATGTTTGTATGCTTACTTGAGTTGGAAACCCATCTGACGTAGCAAACATTACACATGTGACCCCATCATGCTTCCCTTGTTTACTGTTGGTTATTAGGTTACCAATACTACAGTCAGCCGGTCTAACAGATTGATGGAAACTGACCTTATTCGCATTTGTTATTTATTTCATTTTTCACTTCAAGTTAGGATGAAACCCTGGCTACAGTCAAAGAACCATCATAAATGAATCAGTTCCCTTATTCAATTTAACTGTGCATGAATTTAGAAGACTCTCTGTTTATGATAGCTATTCACTGAGGATCCCTCGTTTTATCTTGAGAGCTGTTCATAGAGAGTATTTAGTTTTATCTTACCAGGTGGGATCTTGCAAACAGTGGCGGGGTGCCAGCCGTAACGCTGGTTGCAGTTGGGACTCTGAACAAAAATGGCGCTGTCACTTAGACACTCTGCAAACACTTCACCTCCGATGTAATACAAACGCACACCCCGGCCTGCAAAAACACAAGGTTGCCACATAAGTAATGAAATAAACTACAATTTTATAAGTAAAAGCCATGTTAAATCAGTTTGTGTTATAAATGGGTTATTGAGACAAACGTGTATGTACCAATGTGTCTGCGTGTGAGCTCCACAGCAGCGTTTCGGTTCACGTTGGACAGCAGGCCGAGACAGAAACGCTCAGAGTTGGACGGGTCTGTGAAGCCATCTACTGTTAAAGAGGGCTGTGAGGCATGGAAAGTTTCTCCGACTCTCTGGTTCAATTCGTAGTAGGAAATAGAGCACCAAAATGCTGGTTCACAGTATGTCACTGGCTGTAGATCTGAAAGAGAGAGAGAAAAAAAAGCAATGTAAGAAGAGAATCAGCGAGGCACAGACAGACATAGAAAGAGGCAGTGGGAAAAAATAGAAAGAAACATGGATGAAAAAAAGACAGGAAAAAGAAAAACAAACAAACGGGTTGGGATCCCTGAAGAGACATGGGGGCTGGAAACTGACGACACTGTGATGTCAAGAGCAAATGTTACTTCCCAGAAATAAAGGCTGAATCGGGAAATGACATCACTTAGATGTAAAACCTTAGAAAATTACAGGCTTATGGCAATGGCCCCTCTCTGTGACACACACACACACACACACACACACCACTGTGGAGAAGAGAAATCACATGTGGGATCTGCAGAAGTCCAATCTGGTACAAAAGGAATTGTGGGCCCTCCCTTGCTAAGATGAACAGGATGTTTAGTGTGGGGGGGTTTCATCAAAGTTGAAAGTACATTTCAACAAATAGTTTGTCGAACTATTGCAAATATGCACAGTTAGTATTTTACTGACCTAGGTCTCACAAGCCATTAAACACTTAATACATCTGTTCTGCCCTCAATCCGGTGTCTCGCGTCCCAAAGTTAGACAGACAGATAGTCTGATAGAGTGAGGGCAGAACATGAGTTTATCTGTCTGTCTAACTTTGGAACGAGAGACACTGGAGTGAGGGCAGAACAACATCACAGTTCTAGGTTCATTTATAACTAGACAAGGTAAGCAATGAGTAGAATGGGTTGAATGAGTGAACCAGACTGATTCAGACCATTATTAGTTCAAGGTTGAGTCCTTAGTTCACGAGTCAGTCAACAGCACCTGTGCTACTGTATATGTTTGCTTGTCTTTACAAAAAAAAAAAAAAAAAAAAACAGCAAGGTCTTTGCATAAGAAAGGAATGCAGACTATCTACCACTTTTGTATCAATTTACAGCAGCCAGACTTGTACTATTGAATTCAAATTGCAAACTCAGATAGCATATTTTCTGATTGTGACTCTGTAGATTGAAGCAGCACTGTTGGTCAGCAGTGTATTTGACATAAAGAGAGTGTTAGGGTGCTTTCACATTAAGACGTCTGTTTCGAAACCTGGTGCATTGGCCCCCTTAGCTCGGTTCGTTGGGGTATTTGCGAACACCGCAATTGTGCTCTGATCCGCACCACAACAATCAGGCCTAGGCCACCTGAATGAGGTGGTCTCAGCTTGATTGAAATAAAAGAGCAGTTTGGTTGTAATGAGAAAGCAATACAATCCAACAAACTAACAAACCAAGCTATATCACAATGTATTATGGGATATAATAGGCATACAAATAGCTATGAGATGACAGAATGACGAGTCTGATATCTGAATCTGCTATTCTGAGAACAACCCTAATTAGGACTAAATATACAGTATTTTGATGCTTCCTGACAATTAAACGTTTGATGTATTCAAGTTGCACTGGGAAGTTTCCATCTATGAGTTTAGCAGGTTCTGCATGTTTTTTGCATTGACAAGACAATGTACCTTTTTCCAACATAAAATTCATGAAAATATTTTCAACTCTATAACTATAAAATGCCCATTAAATGTGCATCAGCTTTTTTTCATGAAGGTGCTGTATAACCTAAATCATAATATATATTTAATCATAATAATCATACAATGCAATAAATTGTGTTTTGTAGCTGTAACTAACATAGTACGCAGTTTTAATTACAATAGCTAAAAAAGATATATTTCATTCATTTACAAAAACTAAAATCTTCCATCAATACATTGCCTTTTGGAAATGCTGGCTTTATGCAATCTTTTCGAGATGACTTGACTGCACCATTATTAAATCCTCCAGTTAATATAACAACAACCCCAGTGGTGACTCTGGAAGGACATTTGTGTGAATTTAGTTGTAGCTTTAAGCAAACAAAACAAAACTGTGCTAGTTTATTGAAAGCAATTAGAAAAAAGGTGAACAAAAGAAAAGCTTTCTGAAATGCTGGGAAATAATTTGTTTTCAGAAAACACTTGAAGAAATCCCAACATTTTTATTTGTCCAAAATGGTCCACATAACACACTACCTGGCAAAAGTCTTTCTCTAGATTATGCTTATTTTATCAAAATAAAATATGATCATGCCTTCATTTTTGATTATTTAATTAGGGCAGTAAGGTCTGACTTTGCTTAGATAAAAGTCTTGTCACTTGAAAGGAATAATGTCAAGTATAGAATATAAAGTCATGGTTGCAGTGGAAAAAGAATGAACATTGTGTATGACTCCCATGAGTTTAGATGACTGCATCAATACATCTCTGCAATGACTCAATTAACTTAACCTATTAATAAAGTCATCTGGAATGACAAAGAAAGCATTCTTGCAGGACTTCAGGAGTTCATTAAGATTCTTTGGATTCATCTTCAATGCCTCCTCCCTCATCTTACCCAAGACACTCTCAATAATGTTCATGTCTGATGACTGGGCTGGCCAATCCTGGAGCACCTTGACCTTCTTTGCTTTCGGGAACTTTGATATGGAGGCTGAAGTATGAGAAGGAGTGCTATCCTGTTGAAGAATTTTCCCTCTCCTGTGGTTTGTAATGTAATGGGCAGTACAAATGTCTTGATACCTTAGGCTGTTGATTTTGCCATCCACTTTGCAGATCTCTCACTCACCCCCATACTGAATGTAACCCCAAACCATGATTTTGCCCTCACCAAACTTGACTAACTTCTGTGAGAATCTTTAGTCCATGTGGGTTCCAATAGGTCTTCTGCAGTATTTATGATGATTGGGATGCAGTTCAACAGATGATTCATCTGACAAATCTACCTTCTGCCACTTTTCCAAATGATCAACTAGACGTAAAGCTTTTACTAGTAGCTCTTACAAATGGGATTGACGACAAGTTGTCAGGTAGTGTACACACACAAGCAATGAATGTTACCTAAATTGTTGTGGGCAGGAGACACAGGGTTCGGTGACAGGTTTGGAGACCCTGAAAAGAAAACAACATAACGATTAAATATCCAGGACATAAACATTTGAATTAAATCCCTTTTGATTGCATTAAGTCATTTCAGAGAGCACAGACAAATATTTAACTTTCACTCCATTCGAAGTAAAAGAATGTGGAAAAGCGATGCAATTGAAATGCCACCAAAACAAACAACCATAGAACAACTTCTCATGAAAAATCAATATATCAACCAAAGACAGCCATCTGTCACCTGTGTCCATGCTGCGGTTCATCTGATGATCACTGGTTTCTCCATCCTCACTGATGTAGCCTGGAGGTGGCGTCTCTGTAACACACACACAAAAACCCAAGTCAGTCTGCGAACCCACAAAGCATACACACCCATTACACAGTGACCCAGCTGATGGATGAAGGATTAGAAACAACACAAACACAACCGGCAAAAAACTAGCAGGTGCAGCAGAGACAACGTCGCACAAGGGTTTTATTTTTCAACCTCAGATTAAGACACCTGATTTAGAAAGCTGGGGTCAGCTCAGTTTCAGCGGCAGGATATGTAATGAAACAAAACACACACACACACACACACCACCCTTTTACAGTAACAGACTGCAGCCTCTCTAAAGCAAATACAGCTCAGATGAAACTAATCCCAGTCAAAGCCACTCCATACAGACTCTGTGGGATAATCTTTCCCATATGTAGCCAAAAGCAGTCTTTAAATCACTTAGGTGTAATTGTTTTGTGTCGACTTGATGCAAGAATGGTTAAACGTTTCTTCATTAGTCCTATAAATCCAATAAGCAACAAAGCCATAGTCCACCTTACACGAAGTCAATTGGCCAAAGACATCAGGCCTGTACAGTAGATGGGATTAATATGTGTAACAATGGCTGTTTGTTAATGCCTATGCAAGAGCTTGACTTTCTTTGTGTGTACAGCTGAGCCTTCACGTGTGCATGTTTAATGACATGGATGCATGCCATTATTTCACACTACAGAGTCAAGTGACCCTTCAGAAATGGTGCTCAAGAAACATGTCTCAGTATCCAAGATGCAAATCGTTGTGCGGCTTAATATTTTTGGAAACCACAATCATTTTTTTCAGGAATCGATAAAAACATTTATTTGAAAAGGAAAATATTAAATGCTGATAATGGCTCATTTCTAATACTTAAACATAAATAAATGATTAAACAACTTAAAACTAATTAAAATAACTTGCTTGAGAAGTAACTGAGGACATATACATGTATACTTACTGGACATTTTATTAGGTACACCTGTCCAACTGCTCGTTAGCGCAAATTTCTTATTAGCCAATCACATGGCTGCAACCCAATGCACTTAGGCATGTAGACATGGTCAAGACGATCTGAATGGGGAGGAAAGGTAATTTAAGTGACTCTGAACGTGGCATGGTTGTTTGTGCCAGACGGGTTGGTCTGAGTATTTTTTAGAAACTGCTGATGTACAGGGATTTTCACGCACAACCATCTCTAGAGTTTACAGAGAATGGTCTGAAAAACAGAAAATATCCATTGATTGGCAGTTCTGTGGGTGCAATTGCCTTGTTGATGACAGAAATGCAACAGTAACTCAAATAACCACTCGTTATAAGCAGAAGACCACACCAGTTGCCACTCCTGTCAGCTAATAACAGGAAACTGAGGCGACGGTTCGCACAGGCTCACCAAAATTGAACAATAAAATAATGGAAAAACGTTGCCTGGTCTGATGATTCGATTTCTGCAGCGACATTCAGATGGTAGGGTCAGAATTTGGCGTCAACAACATGAAAGCATGGATCCATCCTGCCTTGTATCAATGGTTCAGGCTGCTGCTAGTGGTGATGTAATGATGTGGGGGATATTTTCTTGGCACACTTCGGGTCCATTAGTACCAATTGAGAATCGTGTCAAGGCCACAGTCTACCTGAGTATTGTTGCTGACCATGTCCATCCCTTTATGACCACAGTGTACCCATCTTCTGGTGGCTAATTCCAGCAGGATAACGTGCTATGTTATAAAGCGCGAATCAGCAATGGACCAAAAATCTCTGAGGAATATCTCCAGTACCTTATTGAATCTATGCCACAAAGGATTAAGGCAGTTCTGAAGGCAAAAGAGGGTCCAACCCAGTACTAGTAAGGTGTACCCAATAAAATGGCCGATGAGTGTATATGTCTGCATGTATATGCAAGTATATCTCTTTCCCAATTTTGTTCTCACTAGGAATATGTTCCAAAAACAATCTATAAAAATGAAGTAATAAAAAAAGAAAAGAAAAGTAACTGTTGATGATTTAATAATTTCGATTTACACCTCTCTGTTTGACCTTTCACTTGCCTTTAAGGCTGATCTGTTTTTGTAAAACTATGAAACCCAACTCCCCCATTCTTCTCCAGTAGTACTGTACTATTGTGTATTTGTCCTCTACCTGGTATGTAGTTGCTCTGGGGTTCGATGCCGGCAGGGAAGATGGTGTTTTCTGGGATGGAGTGACTGTAGTCATCCAGAGGAGGAAACTCACTGGGGATTTCAGTGTGTCGAGGCACCAGCACTGGAGGAAGAACTTCAGAGAGGGAAAAAAAGTGAATGAGAATGAAAAAAAAGAACGGAAAAAAAGACAGATGAATAACCAAACAAAAATACTTTAGTTCTTATGATAAGAAGAGCAAGCAATGGCAGTTTAATGTTTTAGCCATGTTTCAGATAGGACAAATAGAGTCTGGAAAGGAATTGAAATGATAGAGCTGGGATAGATGTGGCTCAATACCAGTTTTGGCTTCAGTACGATACCCAAATAATACCTCAGTACCAATATTAAACTGATAGCATAGGTTAAACTGAAAGCCATTTTCTTAATACTACTCTACAGTAACAAGAAACTACAGTAACTTGCAGAAACCAGAAAATGCAGAAAATATATATAATATATAGTTTGTATATTGCATGAAGCAAACTGGCAGTCAGATCAAGCCACATCAATAACAAAATACTAAGTTAGCATTTTTAAAAAGCAACTGATTTATAGCAGTGCTCACAGACTGGTGAGGCAAGCTCTGTTAAAGGGCCTTAGGAAGTCCTTTTAATATTTCTCAATAATTGGACTTTCTATTTTAATAATGTATTTTTAAAAAGTTAATTCATCCGTTTTATTCCCCTTACAAAATACAATGTTTAAAAATGCATGATTAGACATAAAAATCTGTAAATCTTTTTATTAGTATTACTTTGAGAAGCACATTCTACTGTACAAAAGTAAATGTCCAATATATCTAAATCTAATTCAAACTTTACAAACTATTTTGACAGATTGTTGTTAAGATGCTCGAATGTCTGTGTGTACACATGGAGTACATCAGCAAATGAAGTTCATGTATTCATATAGTGAGAGGGCAGTTGCAGTAAATTTAAGTTTTATGGCTGGATCCCACAATTCTGTCTACGCTTTTATAATTACAGAAATCATAGGGCACTACTGACAGCTCGCCTTTTTTAATCCGTGATAGTAATTTCACCTCTGTCCGATGCTTGCCTGAACATTAGTGTGATTTACCTGGTGTCTCGACCCGCTGGTAGTGGTAGGGATTGACACAGACCTCGTCCTTCTTCATGTGAAAGGCAAAATCGCAGAGTTCAATGGCTCTGAGCTCATGATGAGACTGCAGATCTGGCCAGCGCCATAGACGACAGTAGATCACGTGAGGGAGGCCTTTCCTATGAGATACTTGCAATCGACCGTCAAGAGATCTGAAAGAAAATGAGAAAAAGAACCAACATTAATAATGATGATCACTGTAGCAGAAACAGTCCCAGCAGCTCATTCTCTATAATCAAAAGCAGAAAAGCCTCAGAAATCTTATTATGTCTGAAGCAAGCAACATTGTGTAAAATTCTAAATTACCACAATAATAACACTCAGCACTCTAAGGCCTGCAGGGATAACGCCGAGGTATTATGCGAGACCACAGATGAAGTAAAAGTGGCCCAATTTCCTGTTAATGTGGTGCTTTCGGTTACGCGTCACACGTGATTTGAATGAGGTGAAGAAAGAGGAAGTCCGAAAAAAAGCGTTTCACAGAAACTGTACCCACGTTTAACAACATCTTCATCTCATATAGCCATATTTAAAGCAACAGCAGACTCCTCACACACAAATGTGATGCAGCCCAAATAATGCAAATCCCAAAAGCTCTTTAAAGCATGTCTGTCAGACCCCCTCCTACCCTTTTTACACCCATCGAGCTGAGCCTAGACAGCAGCATGGCCCGAGGACTCTGTAGCTCTCCCGGCAGCTAAATATGCTTTTAATTTTTCATAGCAGAGCTTTCACTTCACAGGCATTCTGCAAAAGGAAAAAATAATGATGTAAAAACCAGACGCCCCTTGGAGATGGTGTGCATTTGAGTGTGTGCTTGTGAAAAAAAAAATGAGAGAAAAACACAGACAAAAATGAATATCATGCAACAAAATTTAAGAAATAAACAAGAATACAAATGATTCACTTTAGGGTTCCAACACATAGCAAAGCTGTGAACAAAAAAGTCACTTACTTCAGTTCACACATTCACGCCCCACTTGTCAAAGACACATTAAGGCTAATGGAAATGAGAGAAAGGGAAGGAAGAGCAGAGACGAGCGTGAAAAAAAAAAACATGATATTTTTACCTGCTTCGCTTTTTAACTGCAGGCAAATAAACTCAGACTTTTCTTTGGATGGCCCCATGTGGAAAAGGAAAAAGGCGTAATCATGTCAGAATAATGCGGTTAAGGCCTCGAGCAACCACACAGTCAACTTTTCATGTCTGAGGTGAGTTATTCACAGGTCCACTCTCAGACAAAGAGCACTTTTGCAGACACAATCAAGCACCGCATCATATCAAAATACATTTTCACACTAACCCTATTCTGTACGGCTACGATGCTTATCTTTACATTCACGGGCTTTTGAGCGGCAAAAACATTTTCATGATGCCTATCGATGTAGCAGACACCTATAACGGCACACTTGCGGTCGAGATCAGATCACACACACCGACGCAAAGCATGCACTGTAGCGGTGTGCTGAAAAATGGGGGCGTACAGCATGGGCCAAAGCTCTCATAGCATTCTATTATACATGACTGCTACATTGTGTGCTTGAAATATGCAACAGCAGCCAGAGTGCTGAGAGAGAGTGGAGGGCTACGCACTCGGACGGACAGCAGAGCTCTCCAACCCTTTGCGGAATCCAGGCCACGGATACCATTCATGACACTCTATTCATCCCCTGTACACACTCCATAAAAGCAGAGATATGAAAAGAAGGGAGGAAAGAGGTGTGAGCTTTCCTTACCGGAGCCTTCTAAAAGGGGTCATATAATACATTTCACATCATTTTTCTTCCTATTATGTGCTTAATGCTTTTTTTTGCCAAAAAAGGCTATGACGAAATGTTTTCATGACCATTCCCTCAACGACTCTTAGAATTCAACAGGCCATTTTTAATTGGGATTTGAAGATTTTTGTATTCACTCACTAATAATAGGTCTGAATCTACAACTGTCTAGTAGTTCATGTAAAAGCTTTTATACAATATTCGAATCATTACTGCAGTAATCAATAACCAGTGTCAAAACGCTTTTTTGTGATAGTAGACGTGACAAACACCTGTTTTTTTGTGTCTGGTTTAGAAACACAGTTTAGAAATAGCATTTCATAACTATCCTACTCCTTCCATATGACCAAAATGTGACTCGCTTGGACACAGTGCTGTTGCAAAATAGATTTTGTTGACTATCACATTGAGTTATTACATACATACAATTATTTACTGATGTCAAAACATATAATGATTTTTGAGAATTGTTTTACATTTCTGAAACTTCCACCATGCTTACATAGTGCACTTATAATTTGATCCGATAAATTTTCGTTGCCCCATCTTGACGCCAGTAGAATCAGATATCAATGTTTGTATTAATCCCTGTCTAAACTTATTCTGTAGCAAATTGCTATTGACATGGTTGAACCTCAGGTTTCAAAAGCCATGCTATTGAATTTCTTTATATAATTCATGTCAGATGGTAGCATGATAACCTAAGTTAAAAGCTGTCATGATGTTTGCACTTTGCTGCGTAAAATTTATCTAAACAGGAAGGCTACACAAAGGTGTAATATGTTTTTTTTATGTTCTCTACAGTTTGCATACATCTAGAATTCTTACATGAAAGCCACTTGGATAAACGAAATCGAACAAATCAAAAAGAGACAAGAGAAAGAGAAATTTAGTGGGTGAATCACCTGCATCTGTGCAACGTTAATGATGTGAAGCTGTGACTTTAATTACACATAGGATTATCACTTAGCGGGGTGCCACGGTGGCGCAGTAGGTAGCACGTTCGCCTTACAGCAAGAAGGTCGCTGGTTCGAGCCCCGGCTGGGTCAGTTAGCATTTCTGTGTGGAGTTTGCATGTTCTCCCTGTGGTCGCGTGGGTTTCCTCCAGGTGCTGCGGTTTCCCCCACAAGTCCAAAGACATGTGGTATACTGTAGGTGAATTGGGTAAGTTAAACTGTCCGTAGTGTGTGAATGAGTGTGTATGGATGTTTCCCAGAGATGGGTTGCAGCTGGAAGGGCATCCGGCTACTTAAAACTGGATAAAACTGAAATGCTGGATGGGCGGATCACTCCGCTGTGGCTACCCCAGATTAATAAAGGGACTAAGCCGAAAAAGAAAATGAATGAATTATCAATTAGCTGGTAAGTGATACATAAGTGAAGTTTCATAAACTAATTTCGAGATAATTTTGCGATATGTGATATGATTAAGCACGCCTGGCTGCTCATCTGTAATCAGTAATAATCGAATCAGAGTGATCCAAGTTCACTATAAACGGATAATTTTTCCCCACTGCTCTATCTTCGTTTTGGAAGAATCCCCCTTCCACACTATCTCCTCCTTCTTTTCTCCTATTTCTAAGGGGGAACTTTCGAGACCTACCTGATCTCGGATCACCTTATATGCTTATTGCCTTGGGCTCAAGTATCTCCGAGCTCAGGGCTTTCCCCCGGGACAGCATGCCAAACCTGCTATAAACGCTAAGCATATCTAAGTGTGAACTCTTGAAATACTACAATCTCATAATACGGCATTAAAAAGATGTATCTGTAGCCAAACCCATCACCCTTGCACTAAGGTGGCTTGGTGGTCAAGCAGAATCATATAGTGTATATTTTGACGCAGGTTACATCTTGAAATGACAACACATTGGCAGGTGGCCCAGAACGGGTGTGTAAAAAGATATGTGTGTTCATCCCTGTGTATCGACTCTGTCTAATATGAGTTTAAACATTACTCCACTGCATACATCAAGTTTAGCCATAATTCCAATTTACAATAGCACATGATCCTTCACAAATTATTCTATGCTTACTTGGTGCGATGCTGAAGGCAGCTGTGCTTCTTGATATTTTAACTTGTTTTTCATAAAGTTTTAAAGAGAAGTATTTATTTAACTTTTGTCACTTTTGATCAACTAGATCCTTCTAGCAAAAAAGTTTTCACTTCTTAAAAAAAACAGACAAGTAATTACAATTAGTATCATTTAAAAACTGGCAAAGTTTGTGATGAGGTCAGTCCTTAAGGTCTAGCATTCATTAGCTGCAATAGTCTGAACATATTGTATCCTCCATCAGTTGTTCACTTTTTCATTACATTCCAGCGCTCAGTGCAGAGACGGCCTGTGTTTGCTGCTGCGTAGGCAGACCTCGTGTGAAAAGGAAGCTCTGAATGAGTATTGATTGAACTGCTGAGGGCAAATTAGGTCAGCAGTGAGGCACATCCAACCAACATATAAGCAGACAGACACACACACACACAGACTGGAAGGCGGGTCTAGCCTGTTCTCCCCCCCACCCGCATGCCGGCTGTCACTTGAGTAGAGAGTGGGGTGGAGAACAGAAAGAGAGCAAAGGGGGTGAGCTGGAGGGATGGAGGGTCTGACACAAGTTCAACCACACTGGGCAGATTTAATCTGGAGGGTAAAAACACAGATGCCGTGGGCTGCAGTAAGCAATTTATGACATGACACAAGACTTGATTCTGAAGCAATGAACAGAAATTAGACATATTTGTCCGGATGTTTCCATGCAAATCAACGTGAAATTTTATAAAGTTTTGCTTAAATGAAATAAAATTTAAACAAAACTAAATTTAGACAATACAACAAAAACACGCAATGGCAAACTATAGTTGATGTGTTGTACATTTGCACGTCTGCACTACCAGATCATAATGCATTTGTTTGATAGACAAGAAGACAAACATCTTTCCAAAGCAATGATCAACTCTTGTTCCACTTTTTCATGCTGGTTTTGGTGTGCAGCGTTTGTGTTTTTCAAGCTGGATCTACACATCTCTGTTTGAAATCAGTGAGTTTGACAAAACATGAACTCCCTGAACTCTGATACATGCAAATTTGATGCAGAGGGAGAAAGCGGGACAAAAGCAACTTCGACGTCAGTCCAGACCGTGGTCTGTGGGACCATTTCACTCTGTGGAACATACCCCAACCCAGCCCCCACCGCCCCCTTTAAAAACACTATAAGACCACTGCAATTCCCCCTTCCCCCCGGTCTAAACCCAGACGATACACAGCAGTACATCAGACTTGGAATACAGAACACTGCACAACACTGAAGACTGACAAATACCTGATCATACAGTCACTGCTAAAGATAAAAGCTAAACTAACTCATGCATATTCATGTCTGATCAGCTACTTAAATGTGGATTGACTGGTCATAATAGCTCTATTGGAATCCCAGCTACAAGTTATAAAAAAACATACAAAAAGACTGTAAAAATGCAGTGAAAACCAAACTTATATGGAAACTCTTAAAACCTAATATCTTTTTCCGATTCCGGGCACATATACCTGCTTAGCCTTTATTTCATAATGTGACTGAGAGGAAAATATCATGTATTATTGTATTACTATTTGAAAGGTTTTGGTTTTCCCCCCTCTGCTAAAGTCATTAAGGCCTTGCTTAAGTAAACAGAGCCCTGCAGGGGTCTCATGTGCAGGTGGTTGGATGTGGTTACGGGGGCCCGCTCTCAGCAGGGAAGCAGGACTACACGAGAAACACTACAGCCATCATACAAATGCAGCAGAGGCCAAAATTAACACCACAGTTAGTCACTTTTTAGCATCTGCAAAATACTGCAGCAGTCAAAAACTGCACGACACTAAAATGTAATAAAATAACGTTAAACTTAGCTAATCACACAGATGGTTAAACTAAACAAAAATGTGGTATGCACTGTTTAAAAAATTATTATGCAGAAAACATTAAGGCTGAATTATAATTCTGCATCAAGGGATTGCTGTAGCCCACAGTGAATGTCTTGCATTTATACTTCTGCGTTCTGTTTGTGTTGCTCTGCAGTAACACTTCCAAAACACCAGCAGGCAGTGGAGATTCTATGTTCGTCTGTGTTGAGTATCTTCACGAGTGTTTTGTTTACACTGGAAAGGCATGTGTGAAATGCTCAATTAGTGTAAAAGTAGCTCAAACTTACTCATTCAAGGAAGAAAGAGTCTGGCAGACATGCAACAACTTTAATCATACACTCTTAAAAAAAAAGGTTCCTTGAGGTTCTATATAGAACCCTAGGGTTCTATACTTGGCCAGTAGAACCTTTTACCCAAAAAATGGTTCTATTTAGAACCCTTTGAGTGCAAAGAACCTTTTTGATTAAAATGGTTCTATAATGTGAGATTTATGACATAATTATATAGTAAAGATTATAAATAATAATAAGCTATAACACAGAGAGACAAAGCTTTTTGAGTCAAAACCTAATAAAATGACTGTTATGGCAAAAACCTAATCAATGTATGATGGGATTTTTGTTTCATGCAGGTTTGTACATTACCATATAACTAATATTTATATATGCTTAATATTTACATTTTTTTGACAAATTATTTTGTGAAATTAATAAAATAACCAGTTTATTCAGACTGTACAGTGTGTTGTTATGGTTTAATAAATTATTTTAAACTAATAATCATGAAAAAGCCCTCTGGTGACGTCATTGATTTGTGGACTGGTGGTGACGAGCCTGGAGAGTGACGGTTAATTTTTGAAAAGGAGAACTCCGCTTTTGCAGCTCCATCATTCAGGTACGTTATTACTCTTTTAAAACTATAATAATGAAATATTTTGTATTATGGGGTAATGTTTCTCTTCCCTTGTCTTATATGGTGACAGACTGAATAAGGGGTAACGTTAATATGGATTAATACTGTGCTTGTAACTTTCTGATGGATTTCTGTCGTCAGCCTTCGGTTCAGGAATCTGTGTCAAGCTGACTTTGCTCTGCTTTTTGTTCGAAATAAGTTACAGTTTCGCTTTATTTGTTTGTCAGTATTAATTAAAACATCAATAACAATAAAACAGGTGCGTTATTTGAAGGCGAGCTCCGAGAGGCAGCGTGAAGCGCGTGCACGCTCTTTTAATGGTAACTTCATATGAGCCAATTTCCGCTTTCGTGCAGTTTTTATCTCCAACCTTGAACAAACGAGTACTTCCAGCTTGCTCGTGTGTGAGTTTAGCCCAGTTTAACTCGGGCTAAACTCTGTAAAGTAGTGTACACGCCGGCTAGTCTGCATTAAAACCTCAAGGGAACATGCCGCGCTCGCGCCCGCCCGAGTCTATGCACGCGCCCGCCCGAGTCTATGCACGC
>CAIGQQ010039163.1:7493797-7510580 GCA_903798035.1 Danio albolineatus | reverse complement strand
AAAAAACACACACACAGAGAGAGAGTTCACAAGTGAAGGACAGTTATTTTCTCACGGTGGTCAGAAGCAGTCTGAGGGTCAGCGGTAAAGTTAGTGATGACAGAGCAGCACAAAGCAGTCTTGTTGTCTGCTGTACAGAGTGTCTATTATTCCAGTAGATATGGAGGCGGCACAGAGCTTTTCTAAACCTTCAACCCCGGCAAGAGCCACAAACCCAGAAGCAGCCCACGCCCTCCCCTGGGCAGACGGAGCATTCCTGAGGGCTGACTAACACACACACACACACACACACACACAAACACACACACTAATGCTCAAATACCTGCTCTTAATGCACAGGCATGTTAGGCAAAAGGCATAACAACAATGTGTGTATACATTCAGTACAATGAGTGCAAACACTTCAAGAACAAAGAGACGCATAAAAACCTACTGTACATAAACTAACAGACGACACATTGAGATGTTAATCTCCCCCATAACCACAGTCAGACTTGGCACACTTGGCTTTCTCCATCACTTGGGTGCTACAGGCCTCATAACACCCTCAGGGAATCCACAAACACCTTCAGACACGCAATCAGTCAAACAAGACACACACACACACACACACACACACACACACACACACACACACACACACACACACACACAGAGAAACATATTGTGCATACAGACAGCCATACATTTCTTGCTTTATATATAGTGACAGTTGATTAGGCAGTAACTAACTGACTCAATGGTGGGGAGGTGCTTTGAGTTTTTTCAAAGATTTGCAAGTTTGCATGTTTTTGCTTTTATGAATGAAACCTATTGCCATTACAAAACTATCATAACTCTTGTCTTCGGTGTCCCATGATCCTTAAAACATTATTTGGTGCTCTAGCAGCATTTTTATCAAATACATTATCGTAATTAATGTTGAAAACATATCTTAATATTTTTTCAGGATTCTTAAAGAAATTTAAAACTCAAAAGTACAGCATTTGTTAAAAAGTCCAATAGTATAGATATCTTAATTTAAATAGTTGACCAACTACATACTATAAGGGTGTACTCACACTATGTACACTGTGCACAAGGGTCCTCCCTCCCGTCTCCCCTGACGGCTTGCAATCACATTAAATTCGGGCCTGAGCACGCTTACATCATCAATGATGCGCTGTTCAGTTTAACAGAAGTGCTCTCTGAGATTTCAGTGGAGATTTCTTTATATGGTTTTAGTGGTTTGATATGCAGTGACACAGTCAAATATTTAGCCAAATTTGACGCTCATAAACAATCAGAAAGTCCTCGTGCTGCAGGAATTAGTAGGTTTGCTGAGGGTGCAGCTGTTGTTCAGCGAGGGGTTTGCGTCTTTAATAATCTATGACAGTTTGCGTTCATTAAACAGTAAGAATGACAAATAAATCCATATGAAACAGTCACCATAAGTCACGTCTCCTTTTCAGTTTCGGGTTTAGGCGACTGAACTAAACTGACTGAACTCAACTGAACTGTGCCTGAGCCCAATTCAGAGCACTCACACTTCTCAAACAATCCGGGAAATGGGCCTGGGCACGGTTCGGATAGCATAGTGCGAGTACGCCCTAACACACTAATTATATTTTATTTGTTCACAAAAAACTAAACATTTTGCTGACCCTGTTAAAAACTCTTGCAAATGTGATGCGTTTTAGCTGTTTTCAAGGTAAAAGTCTTTTATCACATTGGTTTAAATTTCGCAAACACATTTAAGGGATACATTTCCTCAGTTCATGCATTCTCGTATGGTTTAAACCATGACCTTGGCAATGTGTTATATGTTTTCAGCTGCATGAGTGCTATTTGAGCACCGCTTCAACAAATCATACACATACAAACAGACATCTTTGGGCTTTGTGTGTCCGAGAGACCCACCTTGAGGACTGTTATTTTATTTATTTATCATTTATCTTTCTTTTCTTTTTTTAAGTACGTCTGGTCTCCTACATAATGTTACACTCTCCACATTTTACTGAAACTGGAACCCTCCATTTCAGGCTTTCTACAAAACATCAGGACCAAGTGAACCCAAAATCCATCTAATGGTGCCTCAGGGCTTTCTTGAGGCCTATTAGGTCCCATTTATACAGTCTATTAAACGTGACCCAATTCTGATCCTTCCATGTGTTCCTTGACCATTTAAATAGGAAAAATGCACAATGTTTTGAGATGTGGACCCACATCCCAAAACATTGTGCATTTTTTCCTGTTTACATGGTCAAAGAACACACATAAATTAAATGCCATGTAAATAGTCAGATTGGATTTTCTGCAACATTGAGTCCTGTATGTCATATCAAACTAACAATTCTTGGTTCCCAGAACATTCACCAAACCTAAGTATCATCCAGCAGTACTCCCTGAACTGTAGTATAAGCAGCGAGTGGACCTAGATAATGCACACTACACCAATCAAATCTTCTTTTTATTTATTTCCTGATTAAAACACTCTGAACAAATAAACCGGATTAAATAGGTCTTGTGTCCATGTGCAAGATTTAATTCAATAAGTACCCAGATTTTACATATACAGTACAGTTCAGCAGGATGTTTCTTTTTCTTTTGTAAACGAAGATGTTTCACATCATGTTAGGCCTGTCAGAGCTTTCTGAAATCAAAAATATAATATATTCCTTTATTCAATAAAAACACTGTTAGTCAGTCAGTAACGAAATGGCCATTAATTTTAATGCACGACTCTCCAAGAAAAAAGCATGTGCTAAAGAAGCTTGTGCAGAGGGGAACAGAAAAGAAAGATGGAATAAACCCACAGGTTTACAAGTTTGAGACATATGACGCTGATTGTCATTTGTCATTGACAACATTATTAGACCATTTTTTCACTGATAAAATTAGACATTTGTCATTCTCAGATTCAACTGCTGCATTATATTCAACATTATACAGGTTAGAGTAATTATAATGACCCAGTAAACTTTGAAAGAACAAACATATTAAATGCTTGTCGTAATCATAACTCTAAAATGTGATACGATCATTTAAATGTGCACGCTTTTGGTATCACTTTTACTGCCGAGTGCAGCTCATGGCTGCCATCACCTTGAGGGGGAAATAAAAAAAGATACTGTACAAGCAATTCATCCATCACGTGTGGCTCCCAAACGATCTGAACTAATCTGAACATTATTTACAACTTTATTACCTGTTATTCACAGCCTATGCAGGTTCTGTTCACTAAAGTAGACTGCATTGGGGCATGCGCTTGTCCTCTTGGTAGTAAACAAACAGTGTGTCAGCTCATGTGTGATTTCACAGCCGTGAACACATCATTACATTAAGACAGAAATGACATGACCATATAAATACAGTATGTGACCCTTTCAACACCATTTGGAGGTGTCCTTGTTGCTGAGCAACAATTATAAAACGTATTTACGTATATGAAACGTATATTTTTTATGTAACTTTACTGGAAGTCTGCAACATTCTGGGAATGTTACAGTTGCGAAATAAATACCTAAAAATAAACTAGAGGAAGCATTCATTTTAGTTAATTTTAGGTTATTGAAAAATAGCCACCCTGCAAGATTCTGTGAACTTTTTATGGCTGCAAAAAAATCCTAAAAAGAATGTAAGGGAAACATAATGCATTTGCTATCGAGCTAGCATTAAATTAACATATTTAGTATTTGTAAGAATATTGCGATACAAATATAATTTCACCAGATGAATTGAATAGCTCTATTTGGAAACAATGTATTAATTTTCAATCGATTGGCATGATTTTGTAGGGGAATAAATCATGCATGAAATGTAATATGCAAATATAATAGTAAAATACAAAAAACAGTGCTTAATGCTTTTCAGGGTATAGTCAAATTGTATTCAGGAACAGAAAAAAAAGCCAAACTTAAACACTGCAAAGACTTTACTGTTTAAACAGTTCAAAAAAATTATTTCCTTTTAAATATTTTGTCTGAACGCTCTTAGCACATAAAAACATGTGCAAACAATAAACTTTTATTCCATCAAGGTTAAACATTGCAGTATATCCCCAAATGTTGTGTATTTTGCACTGTGGCTATATAATTCCAACATAATAATATATATAATCCTAAACTATACAATCCCAACTCAACATTACAGATCCTGCGATGTGACTTGCGGATGTGCACATTGCGATATCAATGCTGAGACGATATATTGTGCAGCCCTACAACAAACTAATCAATACGTTAAAGCATGTAGTTTCACCGATGACATGATTCATCACTTTTACAACTAACCACAGATTGCTCAAGGACAGTCCCTGTGGTAAGAGTCCAGCAAAGCTGCATGAAATACAAGTGTTTAAAGGTTACAACAGGTCTGAGGCTAGAAATGCCCATCGAAAAGTGTCTTTGCTTTTATTTTCAGCCATCACTTTAAAAAGTTGTGAAATTGAGTCGTGCTGTCTTTCACTCTCTTCCCATCAGCCGCCACACAATAACACTGAATCATCAGACAGATTCACTTCCCTCAGACGCGCAACGCTTTGAAGGCATTACCCCGGCTGAAACAAAACAACCATCAGCACATCAATTACAAGCCAATGACATTCAATCTCCACATTCTATCAAAAGCGCCTTTGAATCACTGTATACTGTATAGAGTTTCAGGATGTCAGACTTAAACCAGACATCTCATCAAGGTGCAGACACTTTCAGTTTTTTAATGCCAACAATGAACTTCATCGCCGCTTTAGGGCACATACAGTTTCTACGCTAATCTATAGGTGACTTGTTTGAGAAACTGACTGAATGTGCCCACACAATGGATGGACCACAGGTTGTGTTCACAGTTCAGAAGCTTTTGAAGTCATTGTGCAGAGAGTCCTAAAGTAAATAAAGACTGCAAGGTTGTGATATAGCAGACGCTCTGTGGAGCAGACATCCTCTCAGGAAGTCTATGTGGAGACTCTGATAGGCCTTCGACAGGTGTATGGCAGGCGAAGGAAGTGTGGCTATGGTATAATTATGTTTTTCCTATCCTGTCTTGGACAATTTCAATCTGTCTTCCATCTCCTCTTTCCGCTGCTTCTTTTGAAGCCACTGTCCTACTCCACTCAATTCTATCTCTTTATCTCCCTTTCTCTGGATCTCCAGCAGGCCGGGACAGGCTTACAGTGTGTGTGGCGTGTGGGGGCAAGACAGGATTGTGTGGCCTAAAGCGAGTCAGAGGAATCTGGATCCTCCTGCAGGGTGAGGCAGAGTGTTGTATCTCAAATGTGAGGGCTACTGTCTATAGATCTAGCCAAGAATAGAGCTTTGGACTGGACTGTGCTGATTCAAGTTACACTCCTTTAACAACAGGGAAAACTGTCTGAAGTCCAAGCCAAATTTTTTTTTTATTCCATTCAATCTGAGCTGAACAAGAACTGCTACACGCATCCCAGTCAGTGCAGTCTTTGCTTGTTATGGTTTCTGTCACCACCAGAGCTCTACCAGAGAAGCACCAGTGGGTCACACCACAAAGCCACAGCCTCAAACTCCCTTTCCCTCTGGGTTGACTCAGCCTGAGCTCTGGCTGGCAGCCCTGCTTTCACTGAGCGATCTGTTGTTTGGAAACAACAAGCAATAGAACAGCGCTGCAGGCTGAGCTGGGGCCGCAGCTCAGCCCAGTAACACCACACCATTATGCAAACTTCATATCTGGAAAGGAAATCTCAAAATAACTCTATTTATGCATATAAATATGAATGTTGTGAATATAAGATTACATGTTTTTTTCCACAGGGTTAAATTACATTACCAACCCAATTTACCAAATATAGTGCATTTAGTCAAGTAACTCAAATGTGTCAAGACAATGACTTTGCATGTAGTTCATATATAATATTCTCATATAATTTTAACATACAGAAGCAATTTTGTTGAATTTGGTCCCATTTCATTTTGCTAGAGCTACTTGTGATTATACAGGTGATGACTGAGAAGTCTTACCCTAAACGGCATTTTAGTGTTTTCAAATAGATTTAACACTATGGACAATAACACTGATTTTCTGTCTAATTAAAATCAAGAAATATTAAATTCTGATTTAATTTCAGACTAAATTCAGGATACAAAAAAAAAAAAAAATATATATATATATATATGGCGCCACGGTGGCGTAGTGAGTAGCATGTTCGCCTCACAGCAAGAAGGTCGCTGACGTCTGGGTCAGTTGGCATTTCTGTGTGGAGTTTGCATGTTCTCCCCGTGGTTGCGTGGGTTTCCTCCGGGTGCTCCGGTTTCCCCCACAAGTCCAAAGATATGTGGTACAGGTAAATTGGGTAGGCTAAATTGTCCACAGTGTGTGAGTGTGTGTGTATGTTTCCCAGAGATGGGTTGCGGCTGGAAGGGCATCCGCTGCGTAAAAAATATGCTGGATAAGTTGGCGGTCGATTCCGCTGTGGCGACCCCGGATTAATAAAGGGACTAAGCAGACAAGAAAATGAATGAATGAATATATATATATATATATATATATATATACGCAATCTGTAATTGACAACATTATTAGACCATGTTTTTCTACTGGTAAAATCAGACATTTGTCATTATCAGATTCCCTCCTGCATTATATTTAACATTATATAGGCTAGAGTTATACTGACGCTGTTAAACATTTGTTATCATGCACAACACTCGCTATGAAAGAAGAACATGTTAAATGCTTGTCATAATCATTAATCTAAAATGCGTTATGATCGTTTAAATGATGTGCGTGCTTTCGGTTTTATTTTCACTGCTAAGTGCGGTTCATATTTCCCACGTGGCTCCCAAACGATCGCTCTGTGCCACAAACTGAATGTTATTTACAACTTTAATAGCTGTTATTTACAACCTGTACAAGTTCTGTTCACTAAAGTAGGCATCATTCACAGGCGCCTGTGCGCCCGCCCTCTCTGTTGTAATAGTTCATGGTCAGCTCATGTCACGTGTGTTTTTGTGGTCGCGAATACATCATTACATGAAGACAAAATGACATATTTGGGCGAAGTATACCTTATAAATACAGTATGTGACTCCTTCAACACCATTTGGAGGTGTCCCCGTCGCTGAACATTGTATGTAAAACAACGTGAAGACTTGTGCGGCCACCTTTGCTTCTCTCCTGAACTTGAAAACATGATTGACAGAATCGTATAAATGCTAAATTAAGATCTTCTAGGGGGTCGAATCGAGATCGTGATCTTTTTACGACTAATTGTGCAGCTCTAATATATATATGTGTGTGTGTGTGTGTGTGTGTGTGTGTGTGTGTGTGTGTGTGCGTGCATTTGTGTGTGTATACTGTGACACTGAACATTTCCGTCAAGAGGTTGTTTAGTCCTACCTGTTCTTTCAATATCAAAAACAGACATTGTGGCCTGGTGACCTGATTTAATTACCAATATGGCATGTATTTCTTTATTTTTTACACTCAGTACATATGAATTACACTCATCACAGACATCCCCCTGGTTTAACTTTCACAGAAGGCCTTTATCTTTGCTGTTTTTGTCACTTTTAATCCCTTTTAACTTAAGTGGCCTCTACTCTAAGAATTATTCTTGAACACTTATAAATGATTCTTGGATGCTTGTACAGTCCAAAAGAAAAATCTTTTTTAACATTTTAATGTAGCTTCTGATTCATTTAAAGTCATCATTGCTGAATAAAAGTATTCACATGAATGACCTCAAATGTTTGAGTAATATTGCGCACAAATATAATATGAAGACAACAGATGAGATGGATGCTACAATCCCAATGACATGAACGTTTATTTTATACAACACTTACTTTTCTTGTCGCTGTAAGTAGATTTGGCCAAAAACAAAAGAGGAACAACAACATGGTTTTATCATCCAAGTTAACAAATAATCACCTATCATCTATTAGCTAATGAACTGGCCTTGAAGCTATATGTTACTTTGTAATGAAATCCAAGTGAACTTCTATGTGATTATTTACTGAATCTATGTATATATTCCAATTAGGAGAAACCAAATGAACTTCTATATTAATAACTGACCATATGTGGGAAATACAACTCAAACAAGTAGAGAAATGTTTTTTCTATACTGGCTGAAGACTGTAATGTCTCAAAATACTGAAGGTCTGTTGTGTGTAAAGGCTTGTAGGCAACCCTCGTGTGGACCATACGGGCAAGACCTGTGAGCAGTTGGCCAGCATAGCACTGTGACATAACAGGATTAACCAGCCATTGCAAAACTCAGAGAAAATAATAACAATACAATTCAAACAACGACCCCGTCCACATATCCACAGATACATACACTCTACTAAAGCAAAATTAAGTAACATATGTCATATATAATGTACCGACCATCCAAAATATAACTTATAACACAAAATCGCAACACATCGTTTAGCCCAGATACAGCAGCTACAGCGCTCCCCAGATTAAGGTCGGGTTGTTATATAACCTCATCAGACAGTAAATGACAACCTCAGGCAAGGCAAATGTGGGTTTATGAAAGCACGGGAGAGAATAAAGTTGAAATAAATCAACATGAGTGTCGGAATTCGATCAAATAACGAGATACGAGCAGCAGCAGCCTCAGTAAGGAGACGCAGGTTATGATTTAACGTTATATTAGGAGACACAAGAGTTGATTTCACAATAGAAGAGGCTCTGCTGTGTGTTTTTTTTTTTCAACTTCGCCGTGAGGAATGTTTTAGCTTCAGTTTGAGACTGTGCGGAGGGGTTCTGCCTAAATCGATCAGCCCGACTTCGCCTCAACCCGATGCTACTCTCAGTAAAGTCGAGGATGTTTTTAATGGCACTCACCGTGGTATTGTGATACACTTGGTGTTGACATCCTGAGTTGTGATGGCTTTCTCCAGCTCGTCCAGTTGTCCCGTCTTCTTCAGCTTCTTTACTAGACTCTTAACGGCCTTTTCGCACCATTTCTCCTCCTGACCGTTCTGCTCTCCCTTCTTCCAGCCCAGCAACCTCTTGACGATCGGCGGAGTGAACGGTAAAATTGACATGTTGAATTCAGTTCAGCGTTCCTCTATTGCGCAGTCTCTCACGCAACTCGGAGGGAAATTCGGGATACTTTTTTATCTTCAGCGTAATCCGAAGGCTTTGTGTCAAACTAAACTGATTAGAGGATGGGAATAATGTCAAGAAAAGTGAGAGGGACTTGAGACGTGACTGAGACACGGTCTCAAGTTCAGCGCTCAGCACAGCTCTCTCTATCAGACTGTCCCTTGAGATCGTCAGGCATAGCTCGCGCCACACACCGCTGCCAGGCCGTTCAGATCACTCCGCGCAGTAAATAGTACTCTGCATCCGGTTAGCACAACGCTTTCTGTGTTAAATTAACCCTGATTCGTTTAATTAAAATATATATAGTACCTCATCTGTGACTGATATACGGTCAGTTTCTGTGCATTCACAATTTAGAAAGCGAGGTTTATTCAAACTTAAAGTCTTCCGCCTGTGCTGCGTGCTGCGGCTCTCTGACGTATTGAATCTGACTGCACTCAGTGCTCTGCTCATTTAAAAGTTTTAGCTTTAATGAAATTCTTTGCTTAAAATATATATATGTTTACCGTCGTATACAGCCACACCAGATGACGACTTTATACTGATATCTTGATAAATCAGATTTTATGGCGGTCCCTTGATGAGGGCAGCACTTAACATCAACAAAATACTTTTTTACATGCACAATAAGATGCACAATATGCCTTAGATTTTGAAACAATGTCATCTATTTGAGACAGAATTGAGCTGAAGCTTCTGAAGTTTTATTGTCCCCTTCCTCCTGTGCTATTGTAAACACTCATAAACCCGCCCAATAACCACAGTGACACACAGGAAACGAGTTATACAAAACCTTGCTTATCATTCACAGACTCAGTAAAAGCCATTACACTTGAATTCTCAAAAGAGAAAAGAGATGTTCACTTCTACCTTTCCCACCCCCACTCTTTCTGTCAGCATAGGACTGTCTGTGTGAGAAGGGGATCCCACTAAACTGAGTACAGTGTTTAATTAATCTGATACTGGGCATGGCCTGCTTTTTTTAGTGAGGGAGTGGGGATGAAAGATACAACGCTGAGTATGCAGCAGCCTTGACTGTGCATGACAACAACAATTCATCATGCACGTCCCTAATGTTGTAGTAAACGCTCAAAAGTCCAAAATGCAAGTCTCAACAAACAGCATTTTTTGAGGATGGGTAGATTGTAATGCACCTCACCATGTTATTGGTCAGCTAATACATATGAGGTGTATTTTATTATACTAAGTTTACTCACTTTTAGTTGTTGTAGTGTGATGGTTTTGTTTCCTCTTTTAATTGTTTAACCTAAATGTTTGGGTTTTCTTATATTGTGATCACTGACCGCTCTCTAAAACACACACACACACACATGAACATATGCCGGAGGGAGTTTGGGTCAGAAGTGTCAAGAGAAGTGTGTGCAGCCAGGGGCCAGCTGTTACATTCAAAATGCAAACACAAGCGCCTGCACTAGTCTGATTTGATTTATGCTTATCAGATTGAGCCCAGCATTTTCGTCCCTCTACACGAGACATATTTCGCAAGCAGGAAGCAATAAATAAAAAGTGTGCAGTTTTTTGACATTTTCTGAATTTTCTCAGATATAATAATATCAAGGCAAAAAGAAAGTTTAACATTGTAGGTCATTTGACCCTGGCCACACAAATGTATGGCAATCTTTGGTCCATTTAAAACAGTTCACTGGCTGTGCTAAAAATACCCTGGATCACAGCTCAGCGTGGTTCTGCTTCTTCCTTTTATCTATTTTAAAGATCATCTGATGTATATTTTTATAACATTATCTTTCTTTTTGTCCTCCTACAAGGTTATGGTCAACATATACTCAAAACTGATGTTTAAGCAGATTCATCTGTGCACAGAGTGACATACTTCAGGAATCTAGAAGATCATGTGTTGAACACTGCATGACTAGATTTAATTTATTTATAAACTTTTGTAATCTACCAAGAGGGTCTCTATATTTTGATGAAATCCAGATCTTCAGAAATGAATATTTAATTTGTGCAGTAGAAATTTCAACAAAATGTGTGTGCATTAACTCAACTTTGGCATACATTTGTTCTAATAAATTGACTGCTGACAAATGTGCATTTAAAAGTCACTATAATTCAAAAGTTACACTGTAAAAAAATATACAATCAATTAGTCCTGCAGTTAATCATGTTCTAACTTAATTGTATAAGTTACACAAGCTGTTTTAAGTTAAATGGACGTAAAAGGTTTATTTGTTTCAGCTTAAAAAGGCAACCAGGATTTTTTTGCAGTGTAGGGGTTAACCATTGAACAGTATCCATCAAGTTAAAAGTCTAATTTTGTGATTAGGTATGTGGTATTTTGGTATTTGGTATTGCCTCATTTAAAGGCAAAATTACCTCATTGTTTACTCTTTTTCGTGAGGTGTTAAAAATTTCTGAGTTTCTTTCTTCTGTTGAGCATGAACGAAGATATTTTGACCCATTGTTTTCCATATTACTTTCTGGATAAAAGAAACGGGACAGAAAAAAGATTTCTGACATGTCAAAAGATTTCTCTCAAGTTGTCCAAGATCACAGTATCAACAAAACTCAACACTGATGACAATAATAAGAAACATTATCTGTGCAGCAAACAGTTTCTAAAGGATCATGTGATACAGAAAACTGCAATGATGATGCTAAAAACTCAGATTTGAACAGACTGATAAATTACGTTAATAAAAAACATAAAATGTATTAAAATAGAAACCAGACTGACATATTAAAATATTCCATTAAATATATCAATGGGCTAGAAGAGATGATTTAGGTCTGTATTATATTTCCTCATTTAGATTAGCATTGCATAAGTATGCATGTTCATCAAGTACAAGTGACAGCGCATGGCAGGACGGAGGTTTGGAGTATTAAAATGTGCAGCTTGACTGCAGTGGCCATCAGCTCAAGCCCAGCAACTGTTAAATCCCTCAGGGGCTTCAGCACCCAGACAGCTGGTTTTGGGGTGTAGGAAGGGATGAAGTCCAGGGCCTGGGGGGCTTGTAGTTGAGGATGTGTGGGGGCAGGGGGCAGATGGGATCTAGAAGAGTGAAGTGGGGGGATTTGGGGGTATATACGTCTGTGTGTATGTGAGTGCGTGCCTGTGTGTGTGTGTGTGTGTCTGAAGAATTGCCTCACACAAAAGGCAAGGCTGCGTGAATGAGTAATGGCCCTATAAGATCTGATGGCTGATGAGGGTATTGTGCATACTTGGACTCAAGAGACCCAGGGGAGCTCCAAGGTGGTAAAAAGGGCTGGAGGGGGGCTGAACTCTGTCCCAGTGGAGGACATGTGTTGGAGTGATAAGATGAAGCTTATGTCTGATCAACTGTGTTTAACACAATGAGATGAAGTACAGGTGGGTGATAGCAATGATTAGCAGAACAATGACATCAGTGTCAGACTATATCAGATGTTAAAATATTAAGACCAATAATATTATTATATATATTTTTATGAAAATTTAATTCTGTATTGCCCAGATATGAACTGTACACATAGCTTATACTTTATACTCCTGAAGGAGACAGAAGGACAGAAATGTCATTAAATGGTTTTGGAAAAAACTGTTCTGACTTGTGTTGTTGGTGACAGATACAGAGAGATAAACAAATATTCGGCCAAGAGCTACAGTATGAGTAACACTGTTTGTGTGTAGCAGGATCCGTATGTTTACATGCATCCATCTGTGTTTATAGTTTCGTGTTTTTATTACAATGTAAAGCCATGTCTATGGATGTTTGTGTACAGGGAAAGCATGTGTACATGCACACTTTTGTATTTGTGAATGAAATGCTTCACTTGGAAGTAAGCTGACAAATCTGACAATACCTACATTGGGGTATAGAGTAAGACTTTGGGTTGTTTTAGACTTTGGGTTGCTCAGATGTTGCACATACATACATAAATTTATCTAAATTTGTAAAAACTTTTTACAATTTTACGAATTTTTTTAATTACATACTACAAAACAAATTTTTTTCATTCGACACATGCTCCTTTATAAATCATTACATGAGATCAAGTAACATTTCTTGTTATTATCAATCCTGGAAACAGTCAAACTGCTTTTTAAAAAAAATTATATTTAGATGATAATTTATAATTAAAAAAATTAAAGACCACATTATATCAGTGCCATGCATTGTATGTCTTTCGTAATAGCACTGTGCGTGTGTGTGTGTGAGTGTATGTGTGTGTGCTTGCATTTTACGAGTCTACCTGAGAAATTTGCAACTCCATTGGGTGTGTTTAAAACACATTTTATGGCAAACTCAAGTAGAGTGTTATTTTGAAAGCCGTCACACCAAGACAGCTTGAAGATTCCAGCCAGCAGAGCACAAAAACAGTCCACGTTGTTCCCTCCTCTAAATCATCAATCTGTCCACAAACTCACACAAATCCAAAATAGGCTTGCATAAACATGCAAGTCTTCTTCCGTAAAACCTTCAGAGAAAAGTCACTTCTCAGTCATTGCCATAAATGCTTTACTGTCAGCCTTGTCACAAATACTGGAGCCCTCATACACTACTCAAGAGTGAAGGTCAGTAATGCAGTTCTGCAAAGGTGGGGGGAGTCAGACAAGTCACACAAACTCCTTTAGCTTTTGGTCTAATCAAAGTAACGAAATGTTCAATTCCTTATTGCTTCGAATCAGAGCCCAGTCACATGAATTTATATAGCACACAATATACTATACAGATATTGTCAAAACACCTTGAGAGTAAAAAGAAAATAACAGACTCTATGAATCAAACCTCAGTTTTTAGATAAACTCTGCTTTTCCAATAGGTAATAGTCTTAATATTCAGCTCAGAGTTGCTTAAGGTCAGTTCAGTTTATCTTTAGAAGAATTTAAGAAAATTTTATCTAAAGCTGTAGTCTTAAATTGTTATTAAAACGGGTTCGCATTGATTGAAATATAAAATGAATTCATAAAATGCAAGCCAATACCAGCACTTTGAGAGTCGAGAAAGAAAAGAAAAGAAAACATACACGGGCAATGTACTCCTGATGATACACTGAGGCCTTATGAAGTGAAATGAGTTAGCCTTGGGTTCTTTATTTATTATTTATTGATTTATTGATGAATTGATAGATTAATTGATTAGTCAGGATTAGGACTGATTGTTAATTGATTGTATGATTCCATACAGTGTTTATACCATGTTTATGAGTTTGTGCTGAATGGTCCAACCTTCGAAGTTGCATAGTCTTTACCGTACCCTGATACAGATGCCTACATACCTCTTAAAAATGTAACTACATGTCACAACAACGTGGACCGCAAGTGTTTGTTGTGTTTACTTTACAAGTAAAATTGTTGAACGTTCGCCAATTCCAGCCTTTTTCTTCATTGATTGAGTATGAGTTTGAGCTACTTCTAGTGTAGTATCACACACATTTCTGGTGTTAACTCAAAAAACCAGCAAAGAAACTCAGCATAGTTGAACATGGAAAGCCGATAGCCTTCTATCGTTTCAGGAGTGTTATTATCAGAGCAACTCAGACAAAAAGCAGAAGGATAAATGCGACATGCAATTTATTAGCTGTGGGGTACAGCATTCACTCGATGCAGAAGTATAAATCAGGCTTTAAGGTTAGGGTTAGGGTAAAGATTGATTGATTGATTGATTGATTGAACGACAGATTGTTAAAAGTGATCGATATCCAACGCTGAGCCAACAACCGATGTCATATTTATCTCAAATACTGTCATTTATTCGTCAGGTATGGAAACCAAAATCCAACGTCTGATAGACGACATATTGGTAATGTCCACACATTGTCAAGCTGTAACATAATTCATTCATTCATTTTCTTTTCGACTTAGTCCCTTTATTAATCTGGGGTCGCCACAGTGGAATGAACCGCCAACTTATCCAGCATTTGTTTTACGCAGCGGATGCCCTTCCAGCTGCAACCCATCTATGGGAAACATCCACACACACTCATACACTACGGACAATTTAGCCTACTCAATTCACCTGTACCACATGTCTTTGGACTGTGGGGGAAACCAGAGCACCCGGAGGAAACCCACGCGAACAGGAGGAGAACATGCAAACTCCACACAGAAATGGCAACTGACCCAGCCGAGGCTCAAATCAGCAACCTTCTTGCCGTGAGGTGAGCGTGCTACTCACTACGCCACCGTGGCACCAGCTGTAACATCATTAGACGTTGATTTTCGGTTGTTTTTAGGTTGCATTGTCAAGTAACCGAAACACAAAGGCTGTCCAACGTTGGACATTGATGTCAGCCTGACGTTGGATTTTGACCCCGATTTTCATTTGCAAACAAGATGCAACATCCCACGACTTTGGGGTACAATGTCAATATGACATCATGTTTACGTCTGCTGGGTTCTTTTAGAAATGTTGTGCTTTTGTTAAGAATATTTTTTTTATGTATTTGTCTTAATCTTTTCACCCTAAATAATTAAATTGTCGTAATTATTGTTTCCTCATGTCCCATCCTGTGTTCTTTCAATGCTGTAAAATGTAAACTTCCCCACTGTGGGATTAATAATATCTAATGTAATTTAATCTAATGAGGAAACAAAAGCTCAAAAGTTGTGCTTCAGAGTCACACAATCCTTCAGAAATCACTCTAATATTATTATTCATTCAATCATTCATTTTCTTTTCGGCTTAGTCCCTTTATTAACCCAGGGACACCACAGATGAATGAACCACCAACTTATCCAACATATGTTTTATGCAGCAGATGCCCTACCAGCTCCAACCCATTTCTGTTGTACTATTTTATCACTGAAATAATACAACCAGCAATAAAAACCCCAAACGTATGGTTGGCTAAGTTATTTAGCATGCTGCAGTCGCTCATCATGTCACTTTGATTGTGCGTGGAGAGACACTGATAAGCTCTGAGGGCTGTGATAAATCTGGTCACCACTACTTAGTCAACATCAGCCCACACTCCAGTGTTACATAATATGACGCTCTGGATTTGTGTTATTGAAGGAGTGTGTGCTGCGTTGCAAAATCAGCAGTGTGACTCATCGTGTGTATGTTTCTGTTTGATTTGTCTGAGTGAGTAACAAGGGCTAAAAGAGTGCAGACCCAGCACGGAGGGCATATATTTTGCGGGCCCAAAAGTCCTCCACACCCATGTAAGGATTACCATGATTCACGTGCTGATGTGTGCACACGACTGGAGATCTGACTCCTCTATTGTGCTGAGTGTGATGCATGCTGGTCTTAGCAGCCATGAGTCACAGCGAACAGCCAACAGTGTGTTGGAAAGACTGAGGGCTGAATGACACGGATCAGCAAGCGCCAACAGAGACCATAAATGGTTATGATTGCCACCATCCCGTGAAATCTTGGCTTGTCGTTTGAGTTAGAGGTAGAACTAATCACATTTTTACTGTGTGTGTGTGTGTGTGTGTGTTCATTTGATGTCAACAGACAATTTTTATTATCTTTTGTAATATTTACTATTTGATTAGGTCCAAAACTCTTTACAACAACTCAGCTTGCTGTATAAAAACTGATACTTAATAGTGTAGATGGTATTTAGTCGGGCCAGCTGTTCTTTGGGCATTCACAAGCAAATTAGCGCCACCTGGCGGAGAAAGAGTTCTATTGCGTTTAAGTTTGAGTTTTGGTTACAGATAGAAAATTCAGATTAACTGTCTGTACCAACAGAATTTAATTTAATTTAATTTAATTTAATTTAATTTAATTTAATTTAA
>CAIGQQ010039163.1:7451796-7486796 GCA_903798035.1 Danio albolineatus | reverse complement strand
AAAATAGCCTACGCCGCATGTCTTTGGACTTGTGGGGGAAACTGGAGCAACCGGAGGAAACCCATGGGACCACGGGGAGAACATGCAAACTGCAGAAATGCCAACTGACCCAGCCGAGGCTCGAACCAGCGACCTTCTTGCTGTGAGGCGATCGTGCCACCCACTACGCCATCGTGGTGCCCTGGTTTCATCTTCATCCTTCTGAAAATGTAGATGTTGGTCTGAAACTGCTAAAACTAATTTACAATGACTAAGGGTGGAGGGTTGCTGCATAACTACTGAGATTTCAGCTGCTGTCTGGGTTTTCACTGTCTTTAGTTATATATTTGTCAGACTATAATGAGTTTAGTTCTCTGCTTGGCACTCTGTGCAGGTGGAGTGATACACACAGGTGAAAAGGCAGGAGGAGTTCTGATTCTAGTAGAATATTGCATTGTATTTGTGTGTCTGTGTCTGTGTGTATTTGTATTTTTTTTTATGGACCATAATGTAATTAGCATGTAAAGTGTGTTTAGTATCATAGAATAATCTAATATCACTTTTTAAAAAGTTGATAGAATCTTTTAGACATGCTGATTATAACCTGTATTAAAAATGGGTCAGTGCTGATAGAATATTGCATCAGCCAATCAGATCCGAGAACCGGATAAAATTGGTGCGTACATACACGTACACACGCATACACACAAACAGACACAGTATGATTGTGGCTAGTCTGATAAACCCTGAGCTAAACAGCAGAACAGTGTCTGGCTCCATGGGGACCGTATTGATTTCTCTGCTGCAGAGCTATTGACAGGAAATGCTGGACGCTCCACAGTGGCTCAGTCTTTCATAAAGTACCCAGTTTAAAACCCTGTGAGCCTATGAAAATATAATAACTCAAAATTATATGATGAAGCAAAGGCAAATATTTTTCCTCAGCAAGCAAAACAGCCCTAAAAAGAAATCCAGCTTTAACAGATTCAAAGGTTTTGGCTATTTCAGATTGCCTTTGAGATGTAAAAGAGAAGGGGATATAGCTGAAGAGAGGGTAGGGAAATGGTTTTGGCAGTGTTTCAGGATCTGGGGCTAGCAGTGTTGTGTCTGAAGGATGTTTAAGGAGCGGGACGTCCCGAGCCAGGCTTCCAGTCTCGCTGTAATTACTACGGTGGCTGACAGACATAGTGCTTAAAGAAACAAAACAGAGACAGGATTAGGAATAAACAGCAATACGCCTTCACTTCGACAAACATAAACCTACACATCACAGACACATAGGAACGTGGACTTGAAATAATCGGAGAGTTGCTGAATGAGTGAAATGAAAGACAAAGGGGTGAAAGACAATAAGGACTACATATTATATTCAGATAATTACCTGATGACAGAATGATTTATGGAGGTGTCCACCATTGTTTTAGCCTCCATTCTTTGTATTTTTTGAGTTTGTATGGAAATAAGGAGGAGGAAAAGCAGGATAAGAACTCTGGATCAGATGTATAAAATTAAATATCTGTAAATGTCACTTCATTATATGGTGCCTCGCTTTGCATTTGTTGATTTAATCTGCTTGATTCTCTTCCTAAGTGGCAATATCTGTTGTGCTGATGAGATTTAAAGGTGCTGTAGGTGATCTGCCAAAATGTTATCTGTTAGCATATCTTTAAAACACATTCCCTCCCCTGCCATCCAAAGCCACGCCTCCTGAAACCACAAACATGCACTGTAAAGATGACAGTAGACCACCCACTGAATCATGTCATCCGCCAGTTAGAAAACTTTATAGTACTTTAAATATTAAATTTTTTAATGAAAAACGGGCATCATGTTGGTGCAGTGGGTGGCTCGATCGCCTCACAGCAAGAAGGTCGCTGGTTTGAGTCTCGGCTGGGTCAGTTGATGTTTTTTTGAGGAGTTTGCATGTTCTCCACGTGTTCGCGTGGGTTTCCTCTGGGTGCTCCTGTTTCCCCCACAAGTCCAAAGACATGCGGTGAGTGAATTGAATAAGCTAAATAGGCCGTAGTGTGTGTGTGAATGCAAAAGTGTATGGGTGTTTCCCAGTGTTGGGTTTTGGCTGGAAGAGCATCTGCTGCGGAAAACACATGTTGGATAAGTAGGCGGTTCATTCCGCGGTGGCGACCCCAGATTAATAAAGGCACTAAGCCGAAAAGAAAATGAATGAATGAATGAATGAAAAACTGTATTACATCTAGCAAATTTTAAGTTGTGTAGCAAGCAAAACTTGTCACGTGCAAAATTTTATGCATGCAAGGGTCACTGGTTTCACTCTCTTATGCGCTATGTCCTAGAGCGACTACTGCTTAGTGGTTGGCCGGCAACGTGCAGGAATTACACTTATTACTAAGCCATACTTACTTGCTATTTCACACCGTATATTTAAAGAAGCATGGTAAACAAAATAGGGTCTGCGTCACAGGTTGTCATGAACAAAAATTAACCAATGTGATGTGGACACAAATCCAACTTCACCTCAGAAAAGCAGGCTAGGCGGAATAGCGCTATTTACTAATGTTTTGTTGTTAAACTAAATAAAAATCTACATTGTTGATGCTGTAAAAGGTCTCTTATGAAACTGAAAATCACTAAAACTTTTGCTGGAAGATTTCAGTGGCTGAATGACACTTCCGTGCATATAACCAATTCATGACAACAAAATCTACATCAGCTTTGCACGACTAAAATACTTCTAAAACAGAACATTACCTGTCTAAAAGAAATACTTCACTCATGGTGTCGTCCTTCTTCCAGCGTGCATAAGTAACTCCAATATTGATTAAGGATTTTAACAAGGTTTGATTCAGCATTTGTTTTTACTGCTCTCTCTGTCTCTGCTGTGCATGGTGGATCTGCATAAACAGCTGCGCAGATGTACAAATCTACATTTGTTGACACAGTTTGGGCTACTTAGCAGAATTATGGAAATTATCGGCCCGATAATATTTAGTTGGATGAGTTTTTTAGTTTTATGCCTTACCCAGAATATAAAATACATATAAATACATTTAGATCATTTACTTTGATCATTACTATTGGAATGTGAAGAGACCTTCAACCAGCACAATAAAAAAATGTTTCTAGAGACAATAACTACAGCACATTTAGGTTGATCTTTTCAAGTTTTAATCAAGAAGGATTTTTCTTGTCAATTCAGCAATTCATTATTTTTAGTAGATCAGCTAAAGTTTACAACATTTTTTATTGATTATTATCTTGCATTCAGAATAATAGTAGTGTTTGTCATGTACTTATTAAATTAAAATTAGGGGTGGCACTTTATCATCTTTATTGACTTCCATAGCATGGAAAATATCAAATATAAATTATTAATGTGAAAATATTAATTACTGGTTATTCTCACTATAATGTTTTTAGAAATTTCATTCAGTGACATATTACATTTTTACCTCAATACAATATATACTGCATGTTTTTTGGGTGTGTTCCAAGTATAATATGAAAATCACACACTTAAAAAACATTAATTGAATTTGCTATTTTTAAGTGATTTCAAACACTTTACATTAAATTTAAACAAACAAAGTTGAACATTACTATTTTTAATTAGTTTTTTTTATTCAGTCCATATAAATTAGAAAAACAAAAACTAAAAATTGTAAATCCATTCAATGAATCTTTTTTTTTCAGTGCATACAATTTCACAAATTTGTAAGTAATAGAATAAGGGTTACCAGTGATGCCATGCTGAAAACATGTTCATCAAAAATACTTTTTTAAAATTAACTTTTGATATCATTTATTTAATTTAATTAATTGATTTAATTTAAAAATAATTTTATGAAAAATGTTTTTAGCTCCAATACTGTAGTTGACTTTTATAAAGTAATGATTCCTCACGTTCAGAATGTTTTCAATGCCTTAATATTATTCATTCATTCATTTTCTTTTCGGCTTAGTCCCTTTATTAATCTGGGGTCGCCACAGCGGAATGAACCGCCAACTTATTCAGCATATGTTTTATGCAGCGGATGCCCTTTCATCTGCAACCCATCTATGGGAAACATCCATACACTCTCATTCACACTCATACACTACGGACAATTTAGCCTATGCCACATGTCTTTGGACTTGTGGGGGAAACCGGAGCACGTGGAGGAAACCCACGCAACCACGGGGAGAACATGCAAACTCCACACAGGAATGCCAACTGACCCAGCCGGGGCTCGAGCCAGCGAACTTTTTGGTGTGGGGCGAACGTGTGCCACCGTGGCGCCCTGCCTTCAAACTACCCACTACCCACAAACTACCCACAAACTACCCACTGCCCACTAACATTTTAGTTTGATGATTGCTCAACATTCTGATGACTATTTCATTGTAGTATATATTTATTTAGTATACTGACTTTAAACTAGCAGTCTAACACATTTTTACTAATACTCTAATGAGAGTTGTTTGATATGTATTTACATTAAGCCAACAATGTCAAAATAACTGGTAAACAAGATGGGTGGCTTTTGCTGCATTGCAAACTCTGATAACAATGTATAAAGAAAGAAAAGGGTGTTTTAATTAAGTTATCCGGTTTAGCAATCTGTATTTGCTTTCTAATTTAACTCAAAAAGCACAAGATCGCCAAACCTCAAGGCATAAGTCGATTGCATTGGGCATTTCAAAGAAAGGCAATTGTTTGATTTCACAATGTGTCGTAATTAAATTGGGTGTAACATCCTGCAATCATCTCTTCTTTTATACGCAAAAGGCAAATGTTTGAATGTTTTAATTCTTTGTGTGTTGCACGAATAAAATCCTCAACTGGTATGATCTGGTGTGGTTGAAGTTGAATGAGAGCAGTGGCAACTGAGCCAAAATCACCAGACTCAGTCAGAAACCCAGTTCACAGTGAGGTCAGCCCACCATGGAGTTAAAAACACCACGCAGAAACACAGCTGAGAGCCATTCAGACCCAGATCCTGCTTCCACAATCTGACAAATGAGATCAATTAGAGATACACACCAAAACACATCCATGCATATAGGAAAACAGACCATAGCTGATTATGCTGCGTGTTTCATGCAGAATCACACAATAACTGCTCAACCTGGAGAAATGGCAAAGTATACAACAAACTTAAAAAATAAATAAAAATAAAATGTTGTAATCCAAGTTTGGGTTAAAAATGGACCGCTGAGTTAAATATTCTAAATTACAATTTTAACCCAACGGCACGGTTAGGTATGTTATTCAAAAAATGAATTAATTAATAATCACTTAATTAAACTACTTTTCGAATGACTTTGCCTGAAAAGTTACTTTTTAGTTACCACACTGAACTGAACTCCAACACTAAAAACTGGACTGACACTGTTTCAATTTACTATAACCTTCAATGTGAAGCTGCTTTGGCACAATCTACATTGTAAAAGCGCTATACACATAACAGTGAATTGAATTACTCATTGAATAAATTAATGACTTGACTCAATGCCAAAAGTCAGTAGAAATTAAACTCTTGGTTCTTTAAAATTAAGTCAAACAGGAGCTTTAAGTTTGATCAATAATGTCAAAATGTTTCTAAAGTAATAACTCTATATTTTATAAATATATTGACATTCATTTTCTAAAAACAATTCATTCTTAATCAATTCTGAAGGATGTAATTATCAGATAAATCTATTTTTCTTTAGTTGAGAAATGTTATATTATTCAAAATATCTGAATAAAACATTACTGTGGTTCTCTGAATGTATATCCAATACTAATATAAAAATATCTAATATTCCTAGATCATTCGATGTGTTTTATCTAGGAGATATTCCTATTAAACTTGAGAAGGAGGATAGATATCCATTTAAGATTTTATTGGCAACAAGTAAAAGAGCTATAACCCGGAAATGGTATAAAGAAGACTCACCAACTAAAGACAAATGGTTCAAAATATCAGAATAGCAGAAGTTGAGGAAATGGAAAAAAGACACATGTACTTCGATTACAAAAAGAGATTTTTGAAAACAAATGTAAATGGCTAGCTTTCTCCACAATGATGATATAATTATCCATAATTTGACATTTACATAATTCTAGAGATTATGCGTCATTGAGAAAATATGTTTGGCAACCATTTATCATTCATTTTCTTTCGGCTTAGTCACTTTATTACTCTGGGGTCGCCACAGCGGAATGAACCGTCAAATTATTCAGCATATGTTTTTACGCAGCGGATGCCCTTCCAGCTGCAACCCACCACTGGGAAACATCCATACACACCCATTCACACACATACACTTCGAAGAATTTAGCTTACCCAATTCACCTGTACCAAATGTCTTTGGACTTGTGGGGGAAACCGGAGCACCCGGAGGAAACCCACGCCAACATGGGGAGAACATGCAAACTCCACACAGAAATGCTAACTGACCTAGCTGAGGCTCGAACCAGTGACGTTCTTGCTGTGTGGCAATCGTGCAACCCACTGTGCCATAAAATATAAAACATAAAATATCTTATTTAATAATTATTCTATTAGATTTATTTATTTATTTAGTTTCTTGATGTTAATTCAATATTTTATATATTTTTTTATTTCATATTTCACTGGTTATATGTTCCTAAAAATCAACAAAAACAAAGTATGGAAAACAAAAGTATCTAATATTGTCATGATCTATTTTCTTAGTACAATTATTTCTTAAGCATATACAATTCTCTTGGTAAATGTAGACTTCTTTAGTTGAAAAATAGAATTATACTGCAAAATATATTTGCATAACAAAACAATAAATACTATTCCTCTGCTTCTCTGAATTCATTAATTCAGAACTAGTGAATTTATCTACAGTGTTCGTATATTATAAACAACTGTCATTTAATAATTACGCAAAAATGAAAAGTAATCCCTTACGTTACTTTTTTAGTTTGCAAAGTTTGTTAGTAATTACACCCAACACTGCTGTTGAGATGTCCATATTTGACCAAACATTGGATTAAAACACCCCAGCATTTTTTTCTCTCGAGTGAACAGTGAGAGAAAAAGTTTAATCTATTCAAATCCTCCTTGAAAAGCAGCATGAGCTCTTGAAGACACAAACAAGCTTAATGCGAACGCCTCCATTCACCCGGGCTTTTCCAGAATGGTGTCTTTTTCCGTGTCCCTGCACAGATACAAATGTTGGAAGGTGCTAGTTTTCTCCTCTGTCTCCACAATCATAATATGGTATTCACAGAGCTGAAGAATGTGTCTGGAGCGGGGCGGCAGGGCAGCGTGGCGCATGGATAATGTCTATGTTGCTTTCTGGGAGTCCTGTTTTAAAAGGGATGAGGTGGGGCCAGGCAGACTGCTGAGTAAGCTAGCCGCTAAACGCGCTCGCCCTCTAGAACAAACAACAGCACTGAAAGAAAGCTTCCCCAGACCCCGATGTGTTGCAACAGGGAGAAATGGAGAGCTGTGACACTTAGGGCCACCTTTACTGAGACATCATTGCACCAATGCAAGCTCTATAATAGTATATTAAAAACAAATTATGATCAGGATTTACTAAAGACATGCAGTGAACATGAGTGATGCAAGGGTGATTGTGCAAAACTCGTAGGCCCACAAGGAATCTGCGCACACAGAATTCCGCAGATTTTTACCCATGATTGATTCTGTTTATTTACTTGTGTAAATGTGTGTACATTTATATTTATTCAGTTTTTAAAATTAATTTCAGTTATAATATTGACTAATATGAAAATATTCATATGATTTATTTACAATACAGTTTGTAAAGTAATATTTTCTGTTTTTTAGTTGAGATTTTATACGAGAGACTTGCTTTATTTACCAAATAAAGTGGATCTAATTAGATTCACATTGTAAACATTAAATACAAGTTAAAAAGGTATTACATTTATTTCATATATTAAGTTTTTAGTTATGGTATCCTAAAATCATTCCACGGAAATCTGCAGATTTTTAACAAAATACTCCGCAGAAATAGCAAAAAATGTCCGCCGATTCCGTCTGGCCCTAAAGAGTATTAAAATTTATCTTGCAAAAAGATTTACCAACTTCATTCCTTCATTCATTTTTCTTTGGCTCAGTCACTTATTTATCAGGGTCGCCACCGTGGAATGAACCACCAACTATTTCGGCATATGTTTTATGCAACGGATGCCCCTTCGAGCCACAACCCAGTACTTGGAAATACCTATCGACTCTTGCATTCACACACTCTCATAGTATATGGCCAATTTTGTTTATTCAATACACCTATAGCGCATGTCTTTGGACTGTGGGGGAAACCGGAGCACCCGGAGGAAACCCACATGGGAAGATCATGCAAACTCCACACAGAAATGCCAACTTTTCCAGCCAGGACTCAATCCAGCAATCTTTTGGCTGTGAGGTGTCAGTGTTAACCACTGAGCCACCGTGCCACAGATTTACTAATTTCTATGTAGTGAATTTATTCCCACTATTATCTCATTAAAGGGACAGTTCACTCCAAACTTTTTCACTAATTACTTCAAATGGTTGGAAATGTGGAACCAAGTGGTTGGCCGTGGTGTAAAGTAACTAATTACAAATACTCAAACAACTGTAGTTGAGTAGTTTTTCTCAGGAATTGTAATTTACTGAGTAGTTTTAAAAATGTGTCCTTTTACTTTCCCTTGAGTACAGTTTTAGTGCTGTACTGGTTCTTTTGCTCCACTACTTTCCTTCATCCTGCAGTCACTACTTTATTTCTTTCCTGTCTATGGTCATTGTCTAAAGTAGAAAGATCAGTCCTGTGATTTCTGTCCAATTACATATAGATGGTAAATCGCATCATACTGAACAACCTCAAGACATGGGCGCTTTAGAAATGCAGCAAACCTTTTGGAAACATTAAAAATGTCCAAGAAGATGACCAAAATCTGTACAAGCAAAGATCCAGAGACTTTTTATAGACTGCATGTCACTGAAAATGATGGATGTCGACTGTATGATGACTGAAATCACCAAACAGCCTTTGTCACTAATTGAACGAATGAAAAATGGAAAGGCCAAATAAAAGTAAGGACCGAACAAGGAATGAAAGGAAGGATCGAATAACCAAATAAATGAAGGAAAGATTCAAGGACTGAACAAACTAAGAAAGAAAAGAATGAACGAATGAATGAATGAACAAAGGACCTAATGAAGGAAGGAACAAAAATATGAAAGAAAGAATGAGCGAACAAATGAAGGGAGGAAAGAAGGAAGGACCAAACGAATGAAAGAAGAATTCAAGAAGGACTGAACAAACTAAGGAAGGAAGGAACGAACAAACGACTGAATGAACAAAGGACCTAATGTAGGAAGGAACAAAAATATGAACGAAGGAAGGAAGGAGGGAACAAACGAATGAATGAAGGAGAGAACAAATACTTCATGGAAGGTTGGAAGGAACGAACGAAAATAGGTAGATCCCCAAATAAACTACATGTTGTTTGTGCAGGGATGTGTAAACATAACATTCTGTGAACGCATCAACTTTTCTACAGTGTAATACTCACTACTCACTACTCTTGAGTACTTTTAAAAGGTCTACTTTTTACTCACACTTTGAGTAATATTTACTACAGATACTTTTACTCGCACTACATTTTTGGGCAAGTAATGGTACTTTTACTTAAGTATGATTGTTCAGTACTCTTTCCACCACTGGAGGTTGGAAATGTATATGAGTTCTTCCTTATTGAATACAAAACAAAACATTGTGAAAAATGTTGGAACCTAGCCACTCGCTATGTTTCCATCCAAAGATGCGAATTAGACTCATGGGAAAAACTGGAACGTCGCTAAAAGCATCTGCGTATCCAGTGAGTCAAAGAGAACAACATTGTCACTTCTTAAACTGGAGTGGCTTCTGTTGCATTGCGAACTCTAATAACACATGTATAAAGAAAGAAAATGTGTTTTAATTCATTTATCCGATTCAGTAGATGCTTTCTAATGTAGCTTCAACTCACAAAGCACAAGATCGCGAAACCTCAATGTATGAGTCAGTTGTATTAGGCATCTCAAAGAAAGGCAATTGCAATAAAACATAAACTGGCAGCAAATATAAAAATGAAAAATGGAAATTGCTGTGTTAGGAGAAGCCACCGTGGGCCTTTTGTCTAATTTAATCAATGACTTGTGGAGACAAAGACAAAAAAGCAGTGAACACAGTAAAAAAAATGCTGGGTTCCACACAATTTGTTTATATTATCCCAACACAAATAGAATTTAAGTGGATTGAGCATAAAACAATTAAGTTGTCCAAATCTGAAGAATTGTGTTGTTTCCACTCGTTTCAAATAGTTCAAGTAGTTTGAACAAACAGCAAAAAATAATGCTCTTTGGAAGCACAGCCACTCAAGATCACCTTTTGGGAGGTAATAATAACAAATTACTCTGATGATGGGCTTTGGCTGAGGGGTTTTAGAATGACTAAACAAAATGTCAGATGTTGTATAATGTGGTCGGCCTGCTGGTTTGTTCATTAATGCTATCCCATCATGCTCATTTTTTTAAACATGATCTGTTCAAAATTATTCATTCATTCATTCATTTTCTTTTCGGCTTAGTCCCTTTATTAATCCGGGGTCGCCACAGCGGAATGAACCGCCAACTTATCCGGCATTTTGTTTTACGCAGCGGATGCCCTTCCAGCCACAACCCATCTCTGGGAAACACATCCACACATTGTCATTCACACACATACACTACGGACAATTTAGCTTACCCAATTCACCTGTACCGCATGTCTTTGGACTGTGGGGGAAACCGGAGCACCCGGAGGAAACCCACGCAACCACGGGGAGAACATGCAAACTCCACACAGAAATCCCAGCCGGGGATCGAACCAGCGACCTTCTTGCTGTGAGGCGAACGTGCTAACCACTCGGCCACCGTGGCGCCCTGTTCAAAATCGCTGTTTTTATTTTTTTTATTTTTATGCATGTGCTGGGATTTATTTGATAAATAGGTTTTAATTGTAGTTTATGCACATTTTTGTATCTGATAAATTGATCATGCATTCTTTTTTAATTTATGCACAGCTTTATCATTTCCATTAATCATTTTTTATTCGATAATCCAAAGTGTAAAAATAGGAGGATGAAATGATAGTACCAAAAATAACACTACGGGAGTCAATGGCTGCTGATTTCCAAAATATTTAAACTGGTTTGAAACAATCAAATGATGACAGGACTTCCATTATTGGGTGAACTTTTCCTTTAAGAGCCGTTATAACTGAATGGTTGACCTTTTGAGCGTAGGTTGTCATTGCAACAAAGAACTTTAAATTTACTGAGGTGTCAGGAACACAATTTAACTGAAGAGATTGGTCAGAAAAGCATGTCTCATCCCTTGTGGCTGTGATGTCGTTTCATCGGCTTGCAAACTAATTTGCACTTCATTTGGAAGATTGTGTTTTTCATCATATGTAAAAGAGCTGCTGCATCTGTGTTTTGTAATTTGAGCGTTGTGAGAAGATCACTTGCAGAACTTTACACTCCCACCAATTTGCCCTGCTTGTTTATCATCTGGCCTATGATGTGAAGTAAAGGCGACTTTGTACTTTAAAACATATAGGCCTGTCATGATTATCGATAAATCATCCGATTATTGTTTTTCCAATGTGACAATTATTAAAGACGACCTCAATAATCAGAGTAAAGTTCAAATTTAACGTTTTGCCATCGAAATAGGTCTAATCATATTACTATTATTATTATATCATGTTATGGTATAACATATTATTTCATTTTCAAAATAAATAAGTCATTAAGGAGAATTATTATCAAATATAGCTAAATTTCAATCACATTTGGCTATCCTAATAAAGATAAATGGTATATACTATATTGTCAGTCGCATTATATTGGGCTATTTTATGAATATAATTTTGTAAACAAACATTGGCTTAATCTGTAAGTTAGAATAAAAAAATAGAATTAAAGGGATATTTGACCAAAAGATGATAATTATGTCATGATTTTCTCACACTTGACTTGTTCAAAACCAGTTTGATTTAATTTTTTGAACACAAAAGATGTTTTGAACAATGTTGAAAACGGGTAACCATTGGCTTTCATAGTTTTAGTTTTTCCTACTATGGATGTCAATGCTTGTAGGTTTCCAACATTCTTCAAAATATCTTCTTTTGGGTCTAAAAGAAGAAAAGAAATCTAACTAGATTAGAGCAAGTCGAAGGCGAGTAAATGATGGCCAAATATTCATTTTGGGGTGAACTATTACTTTAAATTGAAAATCCCCTATATTGACTAGGGATATAAAAAAGTACTACTGACTTCACAACAAATCAGTACTGTAATATTTGTTTTGCTTGTATTATACTTCTTTGCTTGTATACTTCTTTTGCTTGTATAAACTTCATTTGTATTTCTATTTGTTGTACTTGCCTGTTATTATTGCAATAAAAAATTAAAAATCAGTACTGTCATTTTAAAAATGTAAATTTCTCACATACATTTAAGCACTGTTGATGATACAGGGACACTGGATTGTTTGAAAGCCACATCTGTCAGAGGATCTATCTATGAACAGATATACGAGTGATCACGGTTTTCAAACGCTCCCATGTTTGTGTATTTGTGTAAGCCCTCATTGAAGAGCTTCACATGATGATCACTGTAGCCAATCACAGTCACACCTGTTGAGCGCATAAGGTCAATCAACAGTTCAAGAATCCACTTAGTGCTAAAAAAAATGCAAGCAGGAAAACTGGTATTGTCATGTTTTTTAAATTTCACTATTGAATTCGGTACTTGTGAAATGCCTAATCTTGATGCCTAATAAGGCCACAAAACCATTTCATTCTGCAAAGGTTTTTCAGATGGTTTGAATTACACTACATACCCTGTTTACTGGAAAATATGTTTCACTTGTGCTAACTCTAACTGGAAATTTACAAAAGATCTCCAGCTCATAACAACGTTGACTCATATTTCACGGTGGAATTTTTGATATGCGATAATATTTGTGTGTTTTATTCAGGAAAAGCCAGCCAAAAGTCAAATTTCTGTCACCAAAGACAAAAGAGCCAGTGATAAATTCATGACCGTTAGCTCTGACCTGATAAAGCTTACTTTCATAGGACGAAATTAAATTAGGTTTTCCCTGCTCGCTTGTATTACATCAACTGTGGCACACAAAAATGGCACATTTTAGCACACACAAATCCAAAGGGCGTTTCTTTTTCTTTTTTTCTTTTTTATTTCCTGTCCATCCATGAAGACATTGCACCATACATAAATAATTATGCTGTAAAAATGACTCAGTATTTACAAGTATTCCATATAATACGTTTATATAAAACTTTATATTAAATTTAGATAGATTACATTTGGGATGGTGGCTGCGGGTCTCTGAGAGTTCGTATTGAGTGTGTATTGAGTTTGTTTGTTGTTTTCCACCTTTTTCCACACGTGATGACTGTGTTTCAAATTATGGGTTGCACTTCCGGCTTTGAGGATTTTCAAAGGCATTTTGGCTACGCTACAAATAACCCATATTCACAGTGAAAACTGAGGGAGAGGTATGTCTGGTTTTGTGCTTCATTTTTTTATACGTGATAAAATTATGCTTTTATTTTTTGTATTTTATCACAAGCATATCTGTCATAGCTAATTTCTGAGTTCACTGTATTGATCCTCCAGATGACTTTCCCCTCAGAGTTCACTACAATAAACTAATATTCAATATGCACCCATAATATTGCTGTGAGAAGTGATTTGGGGGTTCTTCGTGGTCTACTTAGAACTTGTTTTCTTAAATATTTGAGAAATGAACCATGAAGAGAATAATGCCACCTCAAAAACTGTGGCCAGTTTTTTTTTTAAAACACTTGGGGTGTCCAAACTCGGTCTAGGAGAGCCGGTGTCCTGCAGATTTTAGCCCCAACTTGCCTCAACACACCTGTAAAGATGTTTCTAGAAAGCCTAGTAAGAGCCCAGATGTTTCTGAATGGGGTTAGAACTAAACTTTGCAGGACACTGGCCCTCCAGGACCGAGCTTGGACATCCCTGGTTTAAAGGAAGTGACTCCCATAATTAACGCAAAGCATCATTGTGGTGTAGGAAAAAGGTGGATTGGTTATCTGTGGTTGTTGAGTAAAATCTCCAGCCAGCATGGACACGATGTGATGAACTGTCTGGAATAGCACGGTCCCCAACCCTTGGCAAAACTGATCCTCACACTGTTCGGGTCGTACGGCCCTTCCGGGTGCACCGAATGACTGGCCGGTTGCATTTGGCACGACTTCTCATAGTCAAACACCTTTATGGAGTAGCCTGGCATTACTCTCCTCACTGTCAGACTCAGGTAGGGGTGATGCTCCAGAGTGGGCGAATTGACAAATATAGGGTGCTGACTGCGGTTGTAGGCCCAAACTCCATCGGGCTCTTTGCTGAGGAGGATGCCGTGGCCGATCTTGCCGCGGGTGCGCTGGACGGAAGTGGAGCGCGGAGAGAGGGGCAGCAGGCCCAAACATAGGCCTGTACCCTGAGGTAGGTCATAGAAAATGCTGAGAGAGGCGTCATGAACTGGGTACAGGCGGCCCACGCGGGTGCGAAGCTCCCAGTATGCCACATTACACCAGTGATTCTGCGCCAGCGAGGAGGGAGACATACTGGCATCTGAAAGAGATTTACAATGAAAGAGACTTATAATAAATACAGTAACAAACCCAAATACGTAAAAACAATGAAAAGCAGAATAACATTAAAGATAATTATTCTTATTTAGTAAATAAAAATATTATCATACTTGCTTTATTTAAATGTTTTTTATTTTATTAGTTTTATTACTATAATACTTCACTTTAAGACTGAAGCACCATTGCTATTTTATTTATTTTAAATAATTACATATATAAAAATATTTTTGGCATATTTTTTTCAAGTTCAGGCTGATTAGTAAAAAAACAACTAAAATAATTATGATAATAATCATCGCAGCAATAAAATAATATTATTAATTATTAAAAAATTTAATAAATATTAATATTATTAATTTAAAACTGTATGAAAATATTTTTAGTAATGTTTCTTTAATCTGGCACACTTATATTTACTTTTTGTAAACTTTTCTTCATTAATATGAATTGTCCTTATTAAATGAACAATCTAACTAAATAAGTATGTGATTTATCTGAAGGTGATCAGTAAAGGAATGTAAACATAATGTAAACTACATTAATAATGATGGATGGCAATGTGTGTTGCAATAATCCTGGATGTTGACATTTTCTTCTTATTTACTGATGTTCAGTAATGTAAAGTGTGCTGAAATAGAATGAACAAATAAGTATTACTACTTTATTCTGAAACGATATCGGACTTCTTTGAATTTCTGAAAGCCACAAGTGTCCCAGTGGAGTGTTCCTCAGCATTAGCGCTCCACTAAAGTAACTGCGCTGTCATGACAAGTAATGTCAATGTTTTGACCACTCTCACATCAGCTCCGTCTCGTTCTCTCTGATGTTCCACAGAGCACATTCACTCCTCGAATCTACAATCCTATCAGGAGCAAACTGGAAACTGAAGAAGCAGCGACCCCCACTAACAGGCCCAAATCTGTCATCTCTGCCTCCAACACCCCCCGCTCCTGCCTCAGCATTCCTCTCTCTCTTCTGTCCCGCGCGGGGCCTACTGGGGCCCCGTCTCCCCCTCCGAGGGCCAGCATTCAGCTCTCTGACCACTCAGTGCAGGCTCGCGACCCCCTGACCCTCCAGCCGCCAGCCTATCCAGTCTGATTAACTCAAACACAGACTGATGGCATTATTTTGCTTCACAGGCTCTATTGAGGGAGAAGATCTAAAGCCCTGGGCCTGTGCCCCCATTCTGCTCAGTCTCAACCCTCTCTGGCCCAAACAGACAGCAGAGGACACACTGTTAATGAAGCAGCTTTGCTTGAAGGAGGGGTGCGGAAATACACAATCATTATCTCCCGTTCTCCGCTCGCTGACTTGGTATGTGCTTACAAAAATGATGTTGAAAAAAAAGAACGAGGAGGGCAGCAAGAGGGAAATGGTGTTTTCTTTGAGATTTGCATACGTTTGTTTTCTTTCCGGATTTAGGAAAGGGGAAACAATGCACTAGATAAATCAAAATGGAAAAGGCAGCGAGAGGAATTGTATATTTTCTCGGAGATTTGCATAAATTCCTTTTCTTTTGGGATTTAGGAAAGGGGAAACAATGCACAAGATTAATCAAAGTTGCCCAAAAGACCGCAAACATTAAATCTGCCTTTTGTATTGCTGCATTAGTGTTGACGGTTTCATATTTTACCTCGTTTAATCTCACTCTAAGGCTTGCAAATCACTAAATTTGCTGCCTGGTTTAATTCTGTAAGCGATGCTATTGTGTTTCAGGAACTTTTGCACAGTTGTTAGTGTCTGCGAAAGCATTCTTGGTGCTTGTGTGCCTAGCCTAAACCAACACCACAAAATGAGAGGGGGGAGGAGAGGATGGAGCCTTGTCTGTCCCGCTGTGCCAAATATTAGATCTCCCTCCACATATTAGTCCATTCCACTGAGCCAGTGTGTGGTGGAGAAGCAGAGAGACGGGTGATAATGGAAATGCCACGACGAGAAGTGCCAGAGAACTCCAGAACACTATTTTTCACGACCCAATAACAGTAGCACAGTCTACATGTTCGGCTCCAAAAGTAAACCAACACCTATCGTTCTGTGCATGTAACGATATCTGCTTAAACTCTTAAAGGAATAGTTCCTTCAAAAATGGAAATTCTGTAATCATTTCTTCACTATTGTGTTGTTTAAAACCAGCACGCAATTCTGGGGAGATACTGATTACACGTAATCTGGATTATGAGATGTGTTTTAAAAAATGTAGCACTTTGAGATAGATTGGAATTTAACAAGTGATTAATTTTATACATTACAATTGCAAATGATTGATAATTACTGATAAATTAAAGCAGTAAATGATTCATAATTTGATCCTCCATACTTTTTCTCTCTTTTAAAAGTCCCTTTTGTGAATAATTGGACTGTTTGTCATGCTGTTAATCTTTTGATTCCTCAGAAATTCAGCACATTTAAAGTTAGGTCAAACATACTCGAAAGGTAATCGAAAGTACTCTTTGAAGTAATCAAGATTATGTTGACTAAAATGTTGTTCACATTATTGGTAAAAGAGCATACTTTAAAAGTTATCTACCCAGTTCATTTTCTTTTGTAGAACATACAGTGAAAGTCAATGGTGTATGATTTCATGTTGGATAATGTATACTTTAATTGCAGACCAAGAAACTCTCTTTACAATATCAGTCCTTTGTGTTCTCAAGAAAAAAAGAGACTATAATAAAGGTCTGGAATGAAGTGGGCGAGTAAATGACAGAATTTTTATTTTCACTTTTCCTTTTATGCTATATAATACATGGCAGTCCTTGCCATGAACAAGTCTTTAAATTGTGGAGCATATCAATAGAAGTGTCTTTCTTTTGCAAGTCGTTTTGTTGCTCATTCCTCTGGATAATGATTCTGCGGTAAGAGAACTGACTGCATATTGATCCCTATCTAAGATGAAGCTAACAGCTTTTGTCAGGATGAGAAAGCAAAATGATTTCTCCGTGTCACAATACTGAGGAGACGCTGAGAAAAATATGCAGACAAACACACAAAACGCACTTACAATAAATCAGCCAGAAATGTAACCAGATCTAAAAAGATGCATGTCCCTTAAAAACAGGGGCAAATCATTTTCCAACAATTGATAGAGTCGTTCTTTGTCAACATCTGTAAAGAATCTCTGCAGAGACAGGCAGGATTTCATTAGTTAAATTGCGTGTTGGCCTGCGCTCTGTCAGGAAGAGGGGAAGCCACAGCGAGGCCTGTAATTTAAACCTTATTTTAAAATGCGACTGGCTGGCTGTGCCAGGGCTTGCATTGCAAAACTCAGCAGGAAGCAACAACATGAAAATAATGGAGGAAAGATTGTATGCGACACACCAAAAGAGGATCTTGCTCCATGTCTTCAGAGTTCTACATGCTCTGTAGCAATCAGCACACAGCAGATAAGAGCTCAGGAGGCCCCGATCCCCGTCACCGTCCTAACAAAACTGGCCATTGTTGGCCATAATCTAATTTTGACTCAGTGCTGAAAGTTGATGGATGACGTCTAAGAAGTTTTGGCTATTTGCATACAGCACATCTAGACAGTATATCAACAATGGAATGACAACATTTATCTTAATGAAACTTTAGACGGTAAAGTATTCATAACATTAAGAATATCTGCAGACCCAGATTTCCTTAAATGAAGAGAACTATAAATCATATGGCTCCATAACTATACTTGAGAAAACAGGCTAGATTTCAGAGAAATGTCTGCACTTAGGCAGTGTTCTTATACGTTAATGTGTAAATTATGCACAGAGACTTTAATTTGGAGGTTTGTATGAGAGCAGAGCTAAGCTGAGCAGTCATAACAAATACATGTTGCATGTTATCCTAATTAGCACCTCTGAACACAGCAAATTACAAAGGAAAGCTTAGGTTTATTCATTTGAAACAGAAATCTTTTGCAACTTTCTAAAAGGACGCTAACAAACTTTTTGAATCTGGCTCACAGTTATGCTACAGTTCAGATCAACCAGACAATCTCAGCAGTTTTTTCCCTTTGAAATGCATTGGATTAAAAGACTTGCACACCAACCTGAATAGTCCTGTGACAGGCCGCCAGCCGACCGAGTGGCTTCGGTTTCTATGTAAGGCAGCATTGGGAGGGAAGAATCTGCCAAAAGGAAAAAAAGTCAATCATTTCACTCATGCAAAACATCGAGAATTACTTAAAGAAATACTAACTTAAACTACTTACTCAGTGGCTTGTGTTCTGGTAAGGGGGAGAGATGAGAATAAGGAGGCGGTGGTGTATCTGAAAATAGGGAGAAGAGAGTTGAAGTTTCCCTTCGATTGAGCGCCCCTCTAAAAACACACTTCAGACCATTCAAGATCAAAAGTTAAAGTTCTAAAACTGCATCGACATTGAGAAGAGTTTCTCCAGCGTTTTGAAAGCAAATCAGAATGTTTCAGCAAACCAGTATTCCCAGCTGGTATGGAAATTACAGGTGAAGAAGCGCATCCATCAAAAAGACAATGGATGTGTCATCAAATGCCAAGAATGCATGGAATCCAATTAAAAGTGACCTGTTCTGTTGAGTCTCATCATTACTGAGGGTGGAAACACTACACTTTCTGCTGATGCAGTGAACTAAACCTTCAAGGAAAAGATTTAGAATTTGTTTTAAAAACATGATTAATGTTAATATTGGCATATCGGTGCTAACTGACTGATAATTATAAGTCGTACTAAAGTTTTTTATGGATTTTTTGGGTTTTGTCAAAAACTTGAATGTCACTTTTTTTGGTGAATTCTGTCTTGACTCTCTTGAAAGGCAATTATTCAAACAATTCCATTCCGAGTCTGCAACTGTCCACATATACACACTGTTAGGGTAGTGTTTTGTGAACAGGGAGGGAACAGAGAAATCGAGAATCCCAGAGGGATTCTAGTTGGGAATTCCACTTCCTGAACAGGAGTATCACTGTTCAACTTCCCTCCCTATCATTCAACCATGCTTTAAGTAAAAAATAAATAATGAATAAATAAATAAAATCACTTTTTTATTAGAAAAAGGACGTCACACTGTGTTTTGCCTGATTTGATGATAGAGAAAACATTTACACAGGCCTAAAATAGTTTGCTGGTCTTAAATGTTTTTTAAGACTATCTGAGTAAACTTTTGTAAAGTGCTCAAAGCATTGAACTAACCAGCCTTTCTGCTGTAGGCAGGAAGATTAAGATAAGCATACAAAAACAGATATTTGTCTAGATGTGTTGACACTTCAAATTCATAGCAATGCAAGAAAATCATTCAAGCCTTGAAAAAAGCCATTCAGAGGGTTTGCGTACCATCCTTCACTGGTCCACAGAGACGGCTGTAATGATGGGGGTTGCAGCAGAGGGTCTGGCTGTCCTCTGCCCTGAAGCTCTGACAATGACAGAGTGGTTTGAGGAGAGACGATAGCCGTAAGTCTGGCCAGCGGAAAAGTCGGCACAGCAGGTACTGTGGAGACACCAGATGACCTCCGATTCGCACCTCAATTTGCGATACCAGAACACATCCACTCGGCATCCCGCCTTGAGACTCAACAGCTTCCAGTAAAACATCCAGAGACTTCTCTTTCAACTTTTTGAGAAAGGCATAAGTGCACTTCTTGAGTTCTTGCTCGGTCACGGCACCAGTTTTCCGTTCCCTGCCACTCAAACTGCTATAGTTGTTGTGGTTTATATGTTCCACCCGGCAAGCGAGTCTGTTTTTGCCTCTGGGGAGGTCTTTAAACAAACAGCATGTCACCGTCCTGCCCTCACTCCCCTCGTTGAGGGGTCCATCGTGTTCAATAAGGACCCCCGGTTCCCCGCGCTCCTCTACGCGTCTGCCGCACGAGGCCCCGTTGTTTCCCGGTGCGTATTCTGTTCTGGGGATCTTCTCTGGGTTGCTGTCACTCCAGTCATCCGGACCTCCATCGCCCCCCTCTTTACCTGCGGTGACCAAACGGCTTCTCCAGAGTCGCCGAACCAGACCCGTGCGTCTCGTCCTGAACATACAGTTTAAACAGTTGGCATCCGTTTTTCCTATGTTTGGTCGGAACCGCGGAGACTCCAAACGCTCGTGCGCTCGCTGTCCGACATCAATGATCTGTGCTCACATGCACAGCCGAGCAGAGCCTGCGCGAATCCCAACATTAGACTCCACTGCTACAATATATCAACACTGTAGCAAAGTGTTTGATATAATAATGGTAGTGCACTACGCGAGGAGCGGTGCATCCAGTCTGTAAACATGCCCCGTAAACATGTGAAACTTTACACTCCTCGAAATGCACGATATGCAAAAAAATCTTCGATAGCGTCCGCAACAGATCCCCGTTTTCAAGCAAACCTTCTGCAGCGGGTTAATGACGCCGAGCACATGAATGGAGCTCACTATAATCCCCGTTCACGTTCCGCGCGCTCCTGGCGGATGAAAACGCTTACGTTGCGACGGCAAAGTGGTCGTTCCAGGCGAACAGACGGACATATGATGTCTTGAGGCTTCGTTCCGTGTTTCGGGTGAGATTAATGGGATTCTTCGATGGTTTCTTTCGCCGTTTCACTCTCTTTCTTCTTCAGATACACACACACGGGGCCCCTGAGGAGAGCAGTGGAGCCATTGGTTGATTCCCATCATGTGCTCGTCTAGACACTTTGGCGGCTGCGAGCCGCGCTGATTGTTGCGCAAACACAGTATCAAGTTTCCGAACTCTTAAAGGAGCAACATGTACCTCTGTGTGTGCGTGCTGTGCCAGCGACACTACACCAAAACGTTACCGCTGCGATGATTGTGATGAGCACCAAACGCACAGTTTGTTACACAGCAAAATGTTTCTGCTGTGATGACTGCTATCGAGCATGTAAAAACTTATAACCATAATTACAAATTTCACAATCGCTAGTGAGACAAAAAGTGATTTGAATTCGTTATTAATATCGTCATCATCTTCATAAATATCAATCTGATAATTAGCATTATTATTTACAATTATTACTTTTTAATATATTTATAACTGTTATTATTCTCACATTTTAATAATGATTTAATTGACAAATAATCAAAAATAATTAAAAACTTATAGATAGAAATATTAATTACATGTACACACAAACACACACACGCACACACACACACACACACACACACACACACACACACACACACACACACATATATATATATATATATATATACACACACACACCAACACATATATTATAAGACATCAGTTACATATTTCTTTCTAATATCTAATATTGCTACTTTTTGTAGCGATGATACTGGCTTTCTATTGATGCTATTGGCTTTCTTTTGAGTTGAGTGTCTAACTATTTAATGTGTGATTAAATTGCAAGTAAATCACTTTAAAATAACTGATTCATATGAATGTTTTACAAGATCTAATTTATTCCTGTGATTTAAAGCTGAAAACTTAGTATCATTACTCTAACCGTCAGTGTCATATCACCCTTAAAGTCCTTCTAAAATACTGATTTGCAGCAATATTATTATCAATCATTGGTGGTGAATCATTATTATTGGCTCTTATTAGGGAAAACCCATGCTCTGCTTCATTATACATTACATAATAATTTGATGAGCAGAAAGTTCAAAATTACATTTGTCACTTTAAATCAATTTAATAAATGTTTGAATAAAAATTTGAGAAAATTTGAGATGTAAATGTAAGATTTAATGGCACTTTTAAGTGCTTATAAAAATATAAAAGCAGTGAAGTGTTTTTAAATTTCAACACTCATAATGATCAGAAATGTTTTTGCAGAAATCTGTGAAATATTAGTAATCCTGCACTAATCCAGCTTTAAAAGTCTGGCCAAATGTTATAACCCACATGATATTTCTTAATATGCAATGATCTTAATTCTCAGTTCCACGTTTATAAATAATGTAGCACACATAACAAGCAATTGAGACTGGTGAAAATCTTGCCACTGTTATGTGAACCTTTACAAACGGTCAACATCAAGCATTGGCTGTTTAGTGTTCTTACACTCCCACTTCAGTGGCAGAATCCTTGGGCTTTCTCCCTTCACTTATCAGAGCGGATGATAACTGCTGTAGCCTGGCGTCAGGCTAATAATTGCCGCTACTCCCATTAAGTCTCTTAGATAATCTATCAGCAGAAGTCTGGAGCAGAGACAGAAAGACCAGCACCAAACCGCCACCCAAAATAACCCCAGTCCATCCCGTCCGGACAGACATGGTCCTGTTGATGGGGTCTAGCAAGACCCAACAGGAATAGCATGTCAACAAGCCCCTTATTCCTAATGGACCCTAGGGAAAGAGGCGCGACAGAGGGAGACAAAAAGAAGGACACTTACATCCCCTTAAGGCCGTTCCTTAAGGCCCAAACTGGATGGCGCTAATACCACGAATACTGACTAAATGATCTGGAGGCAAAAACAGAGTATGTTCAGTACACAAGTACGACAAATGCAAGCAGAGATCTGCTGAGTCGAATTAAGTTAAAGAAAATATTTCCAAATGATTTTAACACACAGTTAGTCAATGTAAAGACGTTTCAGCTGCAATGGTAATTATATGCTGATATTCAATAATTCAATATATCCTGATAAGGAACATGCACAATATTAATATTGTGAGCACGTCAACATACAGTGATTAAGTATTTATTATTTCAACTTTTAGAGCACTTTAAGAATATTTACAGTGGTGTTCATATCAGCGCTAAATGATTTACTTGGTTAGCATATAGTTCAAACATAAACATTTCCACGTTATTCTGGCAACTACATCTTGAAGTATTGATAAAAATTTTTATGACTATTTATATATAGCAAAAAGGCTACACAAAATATTTATTCATTCATTTTCTTGTCGGCTTAGTCCCTTTATTAATCCGGGGTCGCCACAGCGGAATGATCCGCCAACTTATCCAGCATTTGTTTTACGCAGCAGATGCCCGTCCAGCCGCAACCCATCTCTGGGAAACATCCACACACACTCATTCACACTCATACACTATGGACAATTTATTTTACCCAATTAACCTGTACCGCATATCTTTGGACTTGTGGGGGAAACCGGAGCACCCGGAGGAAACCCACGCAACCACGAGGAGAATATGCAAACTCCACACAGAAATGCCAACTGACCCAGCCCAGGCTCGAACCAGCGACCTTCTTGCTGTGAGGCGAACGTGCTACTCACTATGCCACCGTGGCGCCGCTACACAAGATAACAGTCAATTTAACTTAACTCACAATGAAAACTACAAAAGCATTTATAAATATGTAATTTCTGCAGAATCTGCGGACATTTTTAGGTATTTCTGTGCACAATTTTGTAAAAAATTGCAGATTTATGTGGAATAATTTTTGGGAGTATTATAACTACAAATGTAATATATGAAATAAAATAATAATACCTTTTTAACTTTTGTTTTATGTTTAAAATGCAAATTCATTTAGATCCACTTATTTGGTAAACAAAGTAAGTCTCATATAATAGATCTACTAAAAGACAGACTATTACTTTACAAACTGCATTGTAAATAAATCATATGAACATTTTATATTAGTCAATAATATTACAAAAAAATTATTTCAAAACTGAATAAATATAAATTTACACACATTTACTCAAGTAAATAAATAAATAGACTCGATGGGGCTAAAAATGCCACGTGGGCCTACTAATAATGTTCAATTTATAGTCATAATCTGGCTGAATAATTCTGCTAAATAGAGTTAATAACCAATCAAATTCAGCACTTTTGAACAAACTTGAGTAGGTCATAGTAATAAATCTGGCTTTTTCTAACTGTTGATTTTGATCCATTAACATTAACTAATGAAACTTTATTGTAATGTGTTATCTAGTCCTTTTACAATTTAATTTGGTTGAGATATTTGTTTACTTTGAAAAAATATAGACAATAAAGCAGTACACTAAAGATTTGTTGTTGTTGTTTTGCTTATTAAAACTATTAAAGGTACCTTTTTTGTAGGTTAGGGCAATTTCTTGATAATACTGTATACTGTAAAAAAAAAGGTTCAGCAATTAATCGTAACAAGTGAATTGGATATTGCCATATGTCCATTGTAAGGAACTGATTCATGACTGCTGGTGTGGTCTTTGGTAGCAGGAAGTCATAGCCACAGACAGACATTAGCAGTGAAATCTGTCTCCTGTGGAAGGTTCTGGCAGGCAAAACAGAGTTTCGGCAAGGAAAACCTCATTTATGGTGAAGACAAGGAGACAGCCAGAGACGTAAATGAATGTCTGCTGTGTAAATGTGACAGATGCTTCTACGTGGCAGGAGTGTGTGCATATTACACTATGGGATATCCTTACAATGAGAAATTCGTTTTGCTTCTCTTCTAAAAACTGTAAAATATTTGCTTTAACATTAAGTAAAACACGTCCATCATTTTGCTGTTCTAACATTTTCCTGCCCACCCATTTATATACAGTCATATATATGCATTTGATTAGGAGTGTTTAGACTATCATGTTTCCTCTAGTAATAAATATAGCAATATCCTATGAGCAAGAGTCTGCTTTGACCATATATCATGATAATCAATGACGACTTCAGCTGCATTGAGAAGTTACAGATGGAAGAATAATGTGTGATTTTATATCATCTGCTTAAGTGATGCATGTGTTGTGAGGCATAACGTATCATTTTTGCTTAGATAGCAAAACATGTATTAAAGAAAGCCACAACTGAGCCATTGACAAGGCACTTACTTATGTACATTCTTCAGTACATCTTCCTTTGTGCTCAACTTAATAAAAAACAGGTTTGGAACAAGGATGAGTAAATCATGGCAGAATTGTGTTTTGGGGTGAACTGTCCTTTTAAGCTAGCCTGTTTCCACCATTGGAATAAATTATTTTTTAAAAGGGTCATTGTGACTTCTTAATCTCTTATGTCATATTTCACAGACTTTTTGTCTTGTTATTGTGTTTATATGTTGCAATTTAGACTTTAGTTTCCGTATTGCATGCTACAAACTTGCCTTTGCTCGTTTTCAAGACACTACTGACAGACACAAACATACAACTCTGACTTTTTTATTCACAATTCTTTACTCTGAATTTTAAGATGAGTAGCACGATTGCCTCATAGCAAGAAGGTCGCTTGTTCGAGCCTCTGCTGTGTCAGCTGGCATTTCTGTGTGGAGTTTGCATGTTTTCCCCATGTTCGTGTGGGTTTCCTCCGGGTGCTCTGGTTTCCCCCACAAGTCCAAAGACATGCACTATAGGTGAATTGGGTATAAACTAAATTGTCTGTAGTGTATGTGTGTGTGATTGAGTGTGTATAGATGTTTCCCAGTCATGACATATGCTAGATAAATTGACAGTTCATTCCGCTATGGCGACCCCGGATTAATAAAGGTACAGCCAACAAGAAAATGAATGAATGAATGAATTACTATACTCAAAGTCTGATTTTGAGAGAAAAAAAAATTCTTACTATCACAAGTTTATTTTTCATTTTTTCACACAAAATTCAGAATTGTGAGATTTAAAGGTCACAATTTTGGTTTCTACTCGCTTTTCTACTGAATGAACCAGAGTAAATGAGTAAAGTAGTTTTGTGAATGATTCAAATGACTCTCCTAAAGACAGCCACTTGCTGCCAACTGGCTTAAAAATGTAACAGAAATAGTTACAGAAACACTAGACAAACTACACTATAAAAAATGTTGTGTTCCACACAATCGATTTGTGTTGGCATGGCATGAATGAATTAGGTTAACTTATTAGTTTTTACGTATTTAAGTGGATTGAAGATAAAACAATTAAGCTGACCCAAAGTAAAACTCAATATTTGTGTTGTTTCAGCTCATTTCAGAATAAGTAGTTTGAACAAACAGCAAGCATATTTTTTGAGTGTATAAAACAAATAATAAAAAAATAAATCACTGCAAATCATTTTATTTAAAGGGATCATTTGCTCAACAAATAAAATTGACTGTTAATTTACTCACCCTATAAGGCCACATGTTACTTACTTACAGCTACTTTCAGTGCAACATTAAAAAAAAAACAAGCTGAAACCATTGTTCCATTAACTGTTATTCATATTAAGCCAATGGTTACTAGCACTGGTGATACACTGAAATCTTATGACATGATCAATCATAAGACTGCAATGCACCATCAGCAGCCACATGTTTTTAATTTTTTTAATTCATTGTTAGTCACCGAATTGCAAATTTAATTAGTTGACCTGTTAGTTAGAGCTAGCAGTGTTAAATTAAATTAAATTAAATTCATCTTTATTTCTATAGCACTTTTACAATGTAGATTGTGTCAAAGCAGCTTAACATAGTTTTCAGAGTTGCAGTTCAGTTTAGTTCAGTTCAGTTCAGTGTGGTTTAATTTTCACTGCTAAAAGTCCAAACAAAAAAGAAATTCTGAAAAGTAACTTAGTTACTCAATACATATTTAATTACTTGACTCAATACTAAAAATCCAATATAATCTCAATGCAGACGACAAAAATTTAACTCTAACTTTAAATTCTTTAAATTAGAGTCAAAATACACGTCAATTTTAAACAATATGTCTCTAAACACATATTTGTCCAATTAATTTAGCATTTATTGACATGAATTTCTAAAACATTTAATAGTTTATTAGATATGCACAACTGTCAGACGAATAAAACCTTCTGTTGAAAAATGAAGTTATTATGCAAAATATCTGAATAACACAAAATATAGGTATTTAATTACCCTGCTCCTCTGAATTTATACCTTATTTTTCCATGAACTAGTTTGCCAATTATTATGTTTTCTTAAGCATATGCAGTTGTCTTGATAAATGACATAAATGTTATTATTTAGTTGAAAAATAGTATTTAGCCAAATATATAACCCTGCTTCTATGAACTGATTTATATCAAAAGGTTGAATTTATGTACAGTATTTAGGGAAAGTATAAGAATAGCACCTGTGATTAAATCATCTAAAATTGAAAATAATCCCTTACATTACTTTTTAAGCAAAAAAGTAATCTAATTACAGTTACTTTGTAAGTAAGTACACCCATCACTGATAGCTATTTATTTATTGACTGTTTAGGCTCTCAGTCTCGACCAACCTCCAAATACCGCACAATGCAGTGTAAAATTCAATTCTTGCAACTGAACGGCACATCTAAGGAATGCATAATTCAAATATAATTTCCTCTTTGAATATACAACAGCCACTGCTTTGCTATGCAAAGGCTCCTTCCATTCATTTCAGTGCATTTTAAGCAAGTCGGTTGTTGCCTCTGAGAGCGAAAAGAGAATATCCGAGAACCCGAGGAAGGAAGTCGGCTGAAAACAGAGGAAAGGGAGAGAAACTCAGCGAGATCAGGCCACGCTGTTGCTGTAGCTGATTGTAGTCTAGTCTAGTCTCAGAGAGCCTGGCGCCGACAGAGCAGGCCATAAACTTCTAGACGATAGAGAGAGATAGAGCTCATACTCTTACTTGTGCAAGTAAACAAAGAGTTTACTTCACTTAGCGTGCACTTCACATCTGTGCAGTGTAGTCGATGCAAATGAAGTTATCCCATGCCTCGTCATTTCAGAACTATTATCATCACAGTGGCACACAAGACTAGATGATTACAATAACGGAGGTAAAAAAAAAAGAAGATCTAGAGTACAACTGTGCTCCTCTGCTGAGATTCGAGGGGGAAAGAAAAGAAAGAAAAACAGAGACAGAGATGTCCAAACACAGACGGCGAGATATGAAGATTACAAGTGTTTGCGTTCATCAGTAAACCTGCATAACCAGAGACAGGCGTGTCCCGTCAACAGTAATAGACTTTGCGTGCATCTGTGCCAACCGGCGTTTACGTCAGTGGGTACAAAGACTACATCTAATCTCCAGGACAGACGCAGGGAGAGAGAGAGAAAGAGGACGGAAAAGGGAGAAGAGCGGTCCAGGGGCCAGCAGGGCTCCTCGGGGTGAGCTGAACTAAGCGAGAGATGGAGGAAGAGAAACGGAGAGAGCGAGGGGTGGAGAGGCAGAGAGGAGAGAGTAAATCAATGGAGGAGATTTGAGACAGGAAGACTATGGCGTCAGTACAGGCTGGAGATAAGGGCTTCAGTTCCATACACAAACACACTTGTTCTCCCGGGCTGAGTTTGTCTCGCTGTCAAATGAGCCTCTGCTGGTGCTTTTCATCAGCGCTCATGGCACTGCAATTTAGCTTATTCTCCTGGCGCTCTCTAGATTATGGTTATGTTTTATTAGATTGTTTCAAGATATCCCCTGTCCTTCTGTTTTTCTGACCTATTTGTAGAAAAACATGTCTTCTTAAAAAAAAATCAGCAATTTCTTTATTTTTAGTGGAACTCCATCAGCCCCAAATATTACTTTTCACTGGAATTCTTTCACTTTCTGATATTGTTGAAAAGAACATTTGGCTAATTCCAAAGTTACGCAATTACTACTAAGATAAGAGACGTTTGTTTAGAAGTATCCATCTGCAAATAAACTAAATTAAAAATATATTGAAATATTCAGTCCATTTCTTTTAGCAATGTAATTATTATCATTTGCTGGGGAAAGACTTCTCTCTTGGGGCGTCACGGAGGCGCAGTGGGTAGCACAATCGCCTCACAGCAAGAAGGTCGCTGGTTCGAGCCTGGGCTGGGTCAGTTGGCATTTCTGTGTGGAGTTTGCATGTTCTCCCTGTGGTTGCGTGGGTTTCCTCCGGGTGCTCCAGTTTCCCTCACAAGTCGAAAGACATGCACTTTAGGTGAATTGGGTAGGCTAAATTGTCCATAGTGTATGTGTGTGAATGAGTGCGTATGGATGATTTCCAGTGATGGGTTGTGGCTGGAATGGCACCTACTGCATAAAACATATGCTGAATAAGTTGGCGGTTCATTCTGCTGTGGCGACCCCAGATTAATAAAGGCACTAAGCCAAAAAGAAAATTAATAAATGAATGAGACTGTTTTCTTTTCGCAATTGAGAACATTGATAAAATCGTTTCCTTACTTTGGGACAATGCTTTATTTGATTTTATTAATTGCAAAACAGAAACTTTACATACAAAAAAAAAAAAAGAATTTTCTTAATCTTCTATTTTATTAACAGAATTTTACGTACATAAAAGTAATTTACAAACCAGATATTTGCAGCATTACTTTGAGACTGTTACAAAAAGGCTATAATAACAACATACATTTGTAAATCTCTTCCTTTTCAATATAGACCACTCAATGTGGTGATGTCAGTGGCCCGTGAACACCTGCTTGTTGTCAAACTATTTTATAACTGTATAACAGAAGGCAAATCAATCATAACTTCACCTTAAAACAGCTGTTATACGATTATTTATCAATGAGTGGACGTTTTTGTGTTCTTGGAAACTATGGAAATTAAAAATACAAAACAGAAAATACGTTAGGACCATTGGTATTTTTGGACATTTAATATTAGGACATTTAATATTTTCTTTTTCTTCTTTCTGTTGTACTAATTCTCTAGTTTCTACATTGTTCTGAATTTTTAAAAATAAGATAATGATTATGTTGCATTAGGGAACGTTGTTTGAGAATTTTTATTTTTACTATGCACAAAAAGCGATGTTATTCATTTAAGTAGCTTGTTTTGTTCCTCTCTGCTCTTTCTCCCTCTCTTAATGTAAAGTGGAACTCCAGTTGACATTTTAACAATAGATTGGCTGAACTCACATGTATTGCGACCTTGAATAAGCAAGATCCACAACACCATAAGGTGAGGAAACACGGGCCTGTTTGAGAGACGTGTGAGCCTGGCCAGGGGTCAGAGGAACTTTTCCTCAAAGATAAGCAGAAGAGACAGAGTAGAAAGGAGTCTTGAGGGAAAAGCTGCTTCTTTCAGGAAAACGCCAGGGCTTTGAAAGTAATGTTGAATATAAGTTTACCAAGAATGTTTGTATGCTTTTGTGTGTGTTTGGCTCTGATGTAGACTGAGACAGGAGCAGGAAGAACAGAGGAACTGAACCCTTCTGCAGAAAAACAACAAAAAAAGTATTGCTGTATATAATTACTGCACTGCACACTGACAAAAATATTATTCTCTGACCACGATTGACTTATTTTGTTACATAAGTTTTTCAGAAATGTCTTACAGTTCTGCATTTTGAGGTGCTTTTTGAGTATCTTTTGAAGCACTGTTGGTTTTGAGCACTGATCTGTGAGAAAAGTGATCCGGTATAGCTCTCTTTTTTTGTGTCTTTATCTCAGCACACCACAGCCTGAATGCTTCAAAGAACAGTCTCTTGATTATCACTATATACACACAAAAAATCATTTTAATTTTTCAAGTAAAATTATACAGCATAAACGTAGAAAATATTGCACAGATTTATGCTTTAAAGTAAATAACACGTTAGGTATGAAAAGCATTCAATTCAATATACATCTCTTAGAAAAAAGTGTAAGAACATTTATATAAATACATATATAGTATATAGTATTTACTTATACACATGAAGCTCAACTGTGATGTAATGCTGCAGCCCCGTAATAAGCCTGATGGAGTTTCAGTTCTTTGCTACTATCAACTTTGTCTTGCCGGAGATGCTTTACAGATGAATCAGATCATGCTGCATTTGACAGTCATAGAAATGAATGGAACCCATAATTGAACAGACTTGAACAGAGATTCTAAACAGAAAACAGACGTTTTTCTATTATATTCTAGATATCTATTCATACAAAATAGCCATTAAGTCAAAAAGGTCTGAATTGCTGTGAGATTGTGTTTAAGCACACATGGATTGCTGTCTGTAGTGATAGGCTTGATTAAATTTCATAATTTTTCTAGTATACTAATAATGATTTTAATATTAAACAACTAAAGGAATATAATTAATGAAGTATTAGGGTTTGTTGACATGTCAATGATATGATTGTCAGTGTAATACTTCAAGTGGGATTTGAATTGGCATCTGTCAGTGGAAATGGGCATGCTAAGAACGATGGTAAAGTCCACATTTTCCAGCACTCCAGCAACTTTAAAATTGCTGCTTGTTCAAACTATTTATTTAAAATGAGCTGAAATAACACAATTCCCAAGATTTTGGGGGGATAACTTTAAACTTTAATTTTTTTTTACGTTCAATCAACTCTAATTTGTTAAAGTCCCCATGAGCCAGAAGCTGCAAGCGTTATTTTGTTTGTATTGTGACACAGTTCCTAGAGAAGCGGAATTTTAAATGAGCAAACAGTGGGCATGGCTTGTTTTTTCTACTGCGAGCTGAATGGATGTAGTAAAGTAGGCATTTCATACAGAAAGATCAGGAAAGGGGTTTTAAAAGAGTTATTACAACCTAACAGACTCCCCCTACTCACGATTTCTGTTTGTTGTCTAAACTGACAGTTTGAGCAGCGTGATTAAATATGTTAGCCATGCCCATCACCTCAAAATCAAGCAATCTGATCATTTAGCTGAAAACAAACAGGAAGTGCATTTTCAGATTTCGATTAAACATTAGAAGGGCAAACATTTTTGTTCTTAATGACATGCACAGATCAATTGTTCACCACAAACCTGGCAATGTGAGCTAACAAAATCATATAGTTAGTTTTGATTTTCTGTATACTTTAAGTTAAATTAATTGATTTGTGTTGGGACAATATGAATAAATTGTGTTGAACCCTGCAATTTTTACAGTGAGTGTCTGCCACAAGTTTATCCTGCACAGCTATCTGGTCTCCAGTGCAGGTCATGAAACCAATATACACCCTCTGGTTCTATGTCACTGCTCCAAGCAGGACTTGAACCAGAGTCTACTTTACAGTAGTGGGTTCCAAAGACTCTGGTCAGTCACTAGTGCAGCACTTAAACATGGGAACGTATAAGCTAATGCCACAGTCTCTGGCATCAGTCGCCAATGTGCCTCTTGAAGCCAGGAGAGTGAGGTTAACCTGCACAGGTACCATCCCTCTATTAAACTAACTCCCTTAACCTCTCCTATCTTGTTATGTGTGACGTCACGGGAAGCGGCTTACGGGTCCAGGCGCTATATCAAGGCAAGGCAAGTTTATTTATATAGCACATTTCATACACAGTGGCAATTCAAAGTGCTTTACATAAACAGAAATAAAATTGAAGTATAAGAAAAGAAAAACAAATAATAAAAAAAACAGATAAAAACAGATTAAAATGTGTTAAATCAAGTTAGAAAAGAATGAAGAAGAAAAGAAAGACATAGTAGTGCGATCTGTCGGACGTAGCACAGTGTTGGGATCAAACTGTATTGGGAGACTCAACTCAACAAATGGTAATAATAAATGTTTACAAAGCACTGTATTACTTTCGATGGCCTGAAAGCGATACATTTTTTAGAAGTTGTTAAAAAAATGGTGTTTGTGATGCAGGACGTCCAGAGATTGCTGTGTACACCATGATTTCATGGAAAATTCACTTTAATGTGAGATATGACTAAAAAGTTGTCATCAGTAGAGTCACCATTTAATAAGCGGCTTGAACCCCCGTATCCAGGACGGGGGCAGGGCGATTATATTTATGAATTGTGCTTTACAGGTGAGTGGGCTTGAAAAACCTCCTGTAGAAATCCTACTCTAGCACTATATTCTCTGAGCCCTCATTTCCATTGTATAATGTGGTATATGCACACAGACTTTTAATTTTCATTCAGCCAGCCCAAACGATTTCAGTGAACTCTTGCGTCATTACAAAATTGCCACATTTAAGATCAAATTTCTTTACAAATCTGTGATCTTCACTGCCTGATTGATATACAAAATAAACTGCTACTGACATTGCTTGCGTCTTTCTTCTCGTTTTACGCTTAAACAACTAAATGAATGCTTAAGTCTATTTAACTGTTGGTATTTTAATTACATTACAACATCAATGCTGTAAAAGGAACCTTATGAAACTGAACACATTAAACACATTAAGCTTTTAGCGGAACTTTATCGTTGGCTGAAAATACTAGCTGTGCTTATACCCCATTGTATTATAATTGCATAATCCTGTTGAATCACTGAATGTCTCCTCAATTGTAAGTCGCTTTGGACAAAAGCGTCCACTAAATGACTAAATATAAATGTATCAGTCATGTCAAAGTTATCCTAATACAAATCACGATTATGCAAACAGTCTAGCAAGAGAGACAGAGAAAAATACTTTTCTCCTTTCTTCCTCGTCTCTGATCGTGTGCTGTGGTTATCTGAGGAATACTTTGCATTCTTTCTCCCCTGAGGAAGTTCTCCACTCCTTCATTTACTGGACACTTTATGTACAGAGCTTGGATTACAAAGAGACCAGGGTGTTGGACACAAAGAATCAACAGTTCCGGTTGACAGTTAACAGTTTCTTTAGTTTTCTAACAGTCTTGTGGATACATCTACATGAGAAAAAGACTAAATGTAAAGACAAAATAGAGTTTTAAAAATGCAGAGAAAACATATTGTGTGTAATCAATATGTGAAAAAATTGTGCGTTTTCCTGCATTTATCTGGAGGGAATGGGTGGGATGTTTTTCTGGTGTGATTCATTCAACTGTTTCTAAATCTCTCTCTCTCTGATTACTGTATATTGAATTCCCAACATTTGGCAAGTCAACGGCTCTCCCACTAGTTCATAATTCTTGAGGAAAAAATGTAAGCCCTCGGTGAGAGAAGGAGAGAGAGGGAGAGAGGATGTGTTTTTGAAGAACATGGTTTATATCGCAAGTAATTGCATGTGATTCTTCTCCCAACTTCAAAGCAAGCGGTTCTGCAGTTCAGGGTTGGGAGGCCAGACCACTACAAGATCGGCTCTCAATTTCCTGTCCCTGCCTGGCTCTGCACAGACAGAGGGTTTGAGGCACATTCGCAACGTGCGAAATTCAGAACAGAGAGTTATAGTTGCACTTTTCGACATGGAAAAGTTGAACATCAATCTAAAAATATGTTTTAAAAATGAACCTTTTTCAGTCCAAGACGTGCTTTACTATTATTACCCAAGCCTGCCATGAGTATACCATTGTAATACATAACAAGAGACAAAACAGGCAGAAGTAGCTGATTTGGGTAACAACTGAGTATGTATTCCTTAGTTTATTCTTTAGTTCATCTATGCACACTGTAAAAAATGCTGCTTTCCACATAATTCCTTCATGTTGTCTCAGCACAAATCGATTGTTAACATAACATATATATATTTTTTTACAACTTTAAGTGGATTGAACATAAAACATAAAGGTCGCCCCAAAAAATTATTAAGAATCATGTTACTTCCACTCATTTTACATAAGTAGCTTAAACAGGCACCAAAAGTGATTTTTGGACACACACAGTCCACATCTTGCTTGATTTAGGGCCAGCGTCAGGTAAGTTACTTCAAGAAAGTATTTAATTACTAATTCATCATTACATTACATCATTACAACTGTTGAGTAACT
>CAIGQQ010039163.1:7430763-7451396 GCA_903798035.1 Danio albolineatus | reverse complement strand
TATTTATACATATATAAACTCTTTTTCTCTGAATTTATGCTTTATATTGTTGTGAACTAATTTCTCAAAATTTTTTCTTAAGCAAAATACACTTTACTGCTTCCCTAAACTGATTCATATAGATCAGTTGAATTTAAAGTGTTTAAGGCAAGTATATTATAAGTAACCCAACACTGTTTAGGGTCTCACAAATTAATCACAACAGAGAACAGACTTCCCAGCTTTTATGAAATTATGAAAGAAAGTTAGAATGAAGGAACAAGTGAATGAATGAATGGGTTTCTTAATATCAGTGGGATGCTCAGTCTTTATTTTGTCTGCTACATCTCTGTCACTCAAGTAATCAAATCTTCTCCATGAACTCTTTTTTCCCTTTCAGTTCAAATTTTCCTTTGCCTGCATCCGTGACACAGAGCAGTAGCCTATCACATAATTATCATCCATGTGAGATAAGCAAAGACATACATCAGGCGGCCATGGGTGGAGCGTGACAGATAAAGCTTTATCAGTAGGTTCAGGACCGGTTTTTATATCGAATCCAAATACAAGCGATCTAAAAGAAACCTTGATGCAGACATACTGGATTTTCTTTTAGAATAGTTCCTTCATACAATCAAGGGGGGAAAAAAACAAACAAACAAAAAACTCATATTCGAATACATGAACTAGTTTTGCTATTTTTTCCTCACTCCCGATATTAAGCACACACACACAGATGCTGTTCTCTACTTATCACTGCAATTCTTTTTTATAAAGTTGAGAAATACAATTTCTGTTTTTCTAAAATGGTGGCACTGGCACGTCTCAAGTCACACCAAGTGCCTGAGGTGAACTGAGCTCGGTTTCATTCCCCGTGTCCGTGACTGGCACACCACACATGCACACACACATAAGCTCTAGATTACAGCTTCATGGTCCCTCTCACAGTCCATAGCTGGGATTGGCAATGACATGTGAATGCAGACCAGCTCTAATTTAAGCATCCACGTTTATACGCCCATAATGGGGTCAGTATAAGCGCTTTTGGAGCGGGCTAGAGACTGTCCAGAGCTCTTTTTTCCAGAACGAAGGCAACACATTATTCCCAAAACTGCCCAAAGCAGTTTCCAGAAACCTATACATTATTGTAAAAAAAAAAGACTATGAAGAATAGCTGGAAGGGTTTAAACTGTATTCATAACAAGTAGTGCAAAAAAACATTTATGCTTATTTCACTGATCATAATAATGTGGTTTTGTAATCACATTCTCATCAACTGTGCACTGAACTAACATGCAGCCTGCTCTAAAACTGAAGTTAACACAAAAAAAAAACACCAAGTTTTGTAATCACGCACACACTATAAAACATGAAGCATGAAATATGTCAGGTTTTGAAATGAGCTGGTAGTGGATATCTCTGCAGCCAGGCAGAGTGCTATGGCATGCCTGTGTTATGGAGTAAACCACTTTGGCCTGTGTTTGTGTTTGATAGGATCAGGGGCTTGGTGGGTGGCGCAGGACTCTGCTAACTAAGTACTGAGGCTTTAAAAAAGTCCTTTCTGTTTTTTTGCCCTTTTTCTTCAGACCAGCCTCCATGCTGAAGGGGAGGACTGAAATGTAAACATCCAAACACGCTCAGGCCCTTTTAAAAGCCTGTTTTCCAGCCTCCGCTCTTAATTAGAAACAGACACAGGCCGCGTATACGCAGAGGTGGGGTTAAAGCTCAGACTTTACCATGACAGGCTGCAAATCCCACTCACAATCTTTGATGTGATGTCTCATTCATTCTGAAGCCTTTTCCAAGTAAACCAAAGACTTTACATCTTATTACATCAGTGTCAATGGCTGCTAGAAGTTTGTTTACTGAGCGCGACATAAAAAGTGTGGATATGAAATAAATATTATGCGAGTTTGAATTTATTCACTGTATAACATTCATGACAAATGAGATGGGCAAGAGAGAAGTTGAAGACAGGAATATAAATATGCTGTACTTACAAAGCTTCTGAAGTAATTTTATTGTACTCAATAACTGATGCAAGGTATAGCAAGAAAGAACATCATGAAAAAACTTGAAAATTACATATGAACGTTGTGCCAGATTCATTTACTTATGTGTTGGGAAAGACTGTGTTGATAACTTCTGCAATCTTGCTAATTTTTCAAAGTATCCTAGTCTATCCCAACCTCCAAGTAAGGCAACCAATGTAGCTTTTTTGGCAACTTTTGAATGAAGGCACACTGTACAGAATGTATAGACAAAAAGTCAAAACAACAAATATGTTTATGTTGTTTTAACTTATTTTAATACTTTAATCAGGTTTCAGCTAAATCTCTTTAGTTATACAAAATTTTAATTTAATATTATGGTAATTTTGATTGATGCAAGTGGAGATGACTAGAAAAGTTCATTTGATTCAACTAAAAAAAATCTAAGGCAGCTAGAATTATTTACAGTGCATGCTTTTCTCACTAAAACCCACACCAGTCAATCAGCACATTAGTCTAGCCAGAGGTACATCCTGTAGCAGCCGACAGATTAGAATCAGAATCAGAAAGAGCTTTATTGCCAGGTAAGTTCACACATACATGTATGAGGAATTTGTTTTCGTGACAGAGTCTCTACAGTGCAACAGAAATACAGACACAGGACAAAAACAGATAATACATATATTTTAAAAATAGAAGCAAGTAGTGACTGCAAATGTATAAACTGACAAGTGTATGTACAGGCATAATACTATATACAGTACAATATTATATGTGCAGCTGTTGCAAATTAGCATGTTAAGTATGTTATATGTAAATACAGTTGCTATTTGCAATTGTTCAGTTCAATAAATTGTAAAAAACGTTTCTAATAAATACGTCGAAAAACAGAAAAGTTGTAATAATTTTATGCCAAGTGATGCACTAGTTAAAACCAGGTAAAACACCAGTGAAAATCAAAACAAAAAAAATTGTTAACATGAAATGGTGAGCCCTAAATCTCGTTTAATATTTCATAATTGTAAAGAATTTACTGATCATTAAAGAAATTATAATGTAAATATTATCTGTTACGGGCCTCACGGTGGTGCAGTGGGTAGCACAATCGCCCCACAGCAAAAAGGTAGCTGGTTTGAGCCGTGGCTGGGTCAGTTGGCATTTCTGTGTGGAGTTGGCATGTTCTCCCCGTGTTGCCGTGGGTTTCCCTTGGGTGCTCCAGTTTCCCCCACAAATCCAAACACATGTGGTATAGATGAATTGGGTAAGCTAAATTGGCCCTGGTGTATGTGTGTGAATGAGTGTGTATGGATGTTTGCCAGTGATGGGTTGCGGCTGAAAGGACATCCACTGCGTAAAACACATGCTGGATAAGATGGCAGTTCATTCCGCTGTGGCGACCCCGGATTAATAAAAGAACTAAGCCAATGAAAGAATGAATATTATCTGTAACTTTCCCAAATTATATGTGTTTATATAAATTCCATAACCATATCTAAATGAACATTTCAAATTTTATTTAGACTGAGCTGCCTTTGGATAGCTTTACCAAAAATTAGTTGGCAACACTGGTAGGGCAAAGTAGTGATTGGCACTTTTGAAGTTGTCTTCCTGAAGCCTTGAAACCTCGAAACCTATTAGGATTATGCCAGTGATTGAGAGTGATTATCAATGAAAGAATGAGGAGATTTCAGTGAACAGGTCTTTTCATGTCTTGACTGCTTTGAGGTTTCATTGGTTTGCCATAAAACAAACAAAACCAGCCCTGCAATCTAAGTTATTTGATGATAAATAATCATTTACAATTTATTTGTAAAAGGTGTTTAAAAGGACACTGTAAAACAAAGTTGACTTAACTTAAAATTGTAAGGCAACTTGCTGCAGAGCTTTTATTGAGTTGACTCAACTTAAATCGAGTCAAGTGCAGTTCTTGGGTTGAAAGTTAAGTCAACTCAAAAAGCTCTGCAGCAAGTTGCCTTAATATTTTAAGTGGAGTCAACTTTTTTTTTTACAGTGCATGTTGTATTGTCTTTTACATCATTCTTAAGCATATCAAAGTGAATCACTTTGCAAAAGAATTGAATTAGTTGTCTTGCTTCTCCTATCACTAATGCAAACACCACTAGAGGAGAATAGGAGACTATACCTGCTGCAAAAACTATTTTCCACAATTCTATTTGGATCAACAAACATAAAAACAACTACTCAGTATCCACGTCTCTGCAAAAGAGGAAAGATACAGTGAGAAAGAGAGAAAGGAAGCGGTTTTGCTGGCAAGGTAAAGCAATAAATGTTTTCTATGATGAAAGAGAAATGATCTCCATGCTGAAATTGCAGTGGTCTATATACTTTTTATGAACTGACAAGTAAACAGTAAAGCTCACCGTAGCTAGCACAATTGCGAAGGAAGTAGTACATTATTTGAGAAACAATTTTCGTTCGATTTAAAGGCTGTGGAAATTGATCAACTCTGTCTGAGCACAGAGCATCTGATCACAAATGTTCTGTCAATGTAGTTTTAATCCACATGACAGGAAAACGAGCTGTTTAAGCAACTGGCAACCCTGTAAATACCTCTCAGCTCATGCTCACACACACACACACATTGCTCAGAGAGTCATTATTGATGAGCGAGAGGGAAGTGAGGGAGTCAGTGCTGGCATCACTGCAAAGCTGTTAGTGCTGGCTGAATGGAGGTGAGTGCACGGGCTGCTTAATTGGTCCAGTGTGCATGTGTGCGAGCATTGGTGATAATTGTGGTTCACAGGTGGCCACAGTGGTGGCCTGTCCAAGCTTTGAGTTCATACCAGGGCCTGGGACAAAAGACAAAAGATTCCAGGGCTCTTTGTTATTGACTGTGGTCAAAGCCTCTGGCCGTCCCCGTGTCCACCTAAACATGAGTTCATGAGTCTCAATCCTGAAAATTCACACAGCACCATTGGAAACCACACAGTGTAGATGTTAAAGGGATAGCTTGCCCAAAAATGAAAACTCATCATCATTTACTCACTCTTCAATTGTTTCGAAATGAGTTTCTTTCTTCTGTTAAACACAAAAGAAGATGTTTTGAAAAAGGTTTTGAATCTGTAATTGTTGATTTTCATGGTATTTGTTTTTCCTACTATTCAATGGTTTCTACTTGAGAAAACTACCTGAGAGCAAGTCAATATTAAGTAAATTATTATTTTTGGGTGAACTATCCTTTCAAGATCACTTGTGAAGTTTCATAAACTAATTTCGAGCGGAGCATGTGATATGGTTAAGCACGCCTGGCTGCTCATCTGTAATCAGTAATAATCCAATCAGAGCAATCCAAGCTTACTATAAACGGATCATTTTTCCCTACTGCTCTATCTTCGTTTTGGAAGAATCCCCCCTTCCACCCCATCTCCTCCTTCTTTCCTCCATTTTCTAAGGGGGAGCTTTCGAGACCTACCTGATCTCGGATCCCCTTATATGCTTATTGACCGGGCGGGAGCCTTGGGCTCAAGTATCTCCGAGCTCAGGGTTCTCTCCCGGGACAGCATGCCAAACCTGCTATAAACGCTAAGCATATCTAAGTGTGAACTCTTGACGTGTGTATTTGTAGGCAGAATACAGCATTAGCATTTTGAAACTGTTGTGTGTCTCTGCATTTATTTAAGAAAGTTTAATTGAATAAAAAACAATTACAACTGCTGACTAACATTAGTTCTTGAAATTGCACCAATAGTTCAGTACAGCTAAATGTAAATGTATTCAACATTCACGGATTAAGGACATTTTAGTTGCATTATAGCGCAAATATCCCAGTAAAACATCTTCTGGCACCTCCTATCAGATATTGTCATCAGATAGTGGATAAATTCCTTCAAAATATAGATATGCCATTAGCATTGAGCATGCAGTCTCCCCAGGCATTTCCCTTCTTTGTTGACTAAAAGAGCAAAAACATGTTGAAACAAGACGCCACGCTGCAAAGCGGCATGTAGCATCAAGATTTTCCTGATAATCATACTGAAATAGCTTGTCAGACATGAAAGAGTTTGCGTTTAAGCCTTGCAGGGTATTTTCTGGTGAGATCATCTTTCTGTAACATAGACCGAGCAAAGTGGCTAAGGGTGCAAGAAAGAACACTGAAGAGGGATTTCTACACTGCAAATGAGTCAAAACAGACAGGATATGTGGTATGACATATGTCAAGTTGTCCAAAACATCACATTATCTTCAATTTAGTCAGAAATGGGAAGAAATGCAGGCAAATCTAATTTGACCAGAGCGTCATTTCAATTATGCTGGTAAACTGTGCTGTATTTCCACGTTCAGTGATTAAACAATTGGTGTCAATGCATTTCCCTCTTGGGCTAAAATCAAGTAGGTGGAGTTTCCCAGATTGGATTGACAAAAACAATGTGACATTCATGTCTGTTATTGCCTCGCTCGAGAGAGTGTGGGAGTGAACGTCAGCTCTTACTGTGAAGATCGAGGGTCACACTCGGATAAAAGCCGTTTCATAGGGAAGTTCCTAAACAGTCTGTGTGAACGAAACCAAACCAGACTGAGATAATAACTGCCATTAAGGTGTGCTGTGCTGCGAGGTGTGTGCTTGTTTGGATCTCGGTCACGCAGTACTGTAATTATGTAACGTGAGGACTCGTAATGCATGACGTTTAGCTTATGGATCACAATAGAAAAGAGGACAAACAATAGAGTCAATGTGTGGTATGTTTGTAACACATAAACACGCCGAGAGAAAAAGAGGGATTCAGAGTAACACATGACGTATGCTCTGCATTGTGGATGTGTATGTTTTTGTGTTTGTGTGTGGGACTGAACTCAAGCAACAGGAATGCTGTGTATGGGTGGTCAATTAGTTTACCATTTCAGCTGTGACCAACTGGCTTACTGGAAAGAAACATAGACTTCTTCCCATTCAGCAGGCCATGCCATCTCCAAGGTCAGACTCGGACTGTTTGTTTGTGTGTGTGGTGCGGAGGGAAAGAGTTTTGTGATTGACTTCCTGCCCTGAGATCCCCCGCAAAAACAAAATACTGTATATACATTCTTATTTGTGTGTGCGTGTGTGTGTGTGTGTGTATGTGTGTGTGTGTGTGTGTGTGTGTATAAAGTATGGGCCTAAGACAGCTGTAATTATGAGGTTTTATTTGTGCCAAAAATGAATTGTATGCTCTAAATTAGGGGTGCCCAAACTCTGTCCTGGAGGGCCAGTGTCCTGCAGAGTTTAGTTCCAACCCCAATTAGACACACCTGAACTAGCTAATCAAGCTATTTCTAGGTATACTAGAAACTTTCAAGGACGTGTGTTGAAGGAAGTTGGAGCTGAACTAGGACATTGGCCCTCCAGGACCGAGTTTGGGCACCCCTGCTTTAAATGAATGTTTTGTCCTATATATTTGAATTTGTTATTGCTTACTTTTTCAGATGATTTAATTTATGTTGAGATGTATTGATTGTTCTTATTTTCATCTTGTTCTCTTGTCCTTACTGCTGTTTCTTACTGCTGTCTTCTGGCTTTTTGTTCTGTAAGTACACAAAGTACATAAAACTCTATTAATCTATACCTTGAACAGAACTTACTTTTATTAAATTACTTAATTTTGTAATATTTAATAAAGTAGCTACAGTTTACAATACTACTTTGTAAACAGCATAACCTGGGAAAAACTACATCTCTGTTGTTCAATTAGAATCAACTACTGAGAGTTTATTTGCATTTCTTTCTTACATCTATGACTAATATATATGGTAAATAGGACTTTAATTTTGACAGCTTTGTATGGAGTTCCCAAGCACATATTTAGGCTGAATTTGAAAAAATATTATAGAAAAATGCAACAGTAAATATATAAACATTTTTTTTCTGAACAGAAAGGCAATGACTGTGGACAAGGAACAACGTGTAACACAAAACACAAAGAAGTCAATACATTTTTGGCACAAATTGAGCCTGAATGCATTGCTATAATTTTCAGTTGGTTGCGCACACACACACACGCACGCACGCACGCACACACACACACCCTATAAAATCTGTAGGGTTTCTTTATGTTTATGTCTACATTTAATGTGAAATATATTTTTCATTTAAGTGAACTGTTTTCTATTTTTAACTTATTAATTTCAGGAATAGCAAAACTGAAAGTCTAAAAGTTTTTACCCCCAGTCTTCATTCAAACAAAAAAACAAAAAACTGTTTACTGAAAACAGACATCTTTTTATATAACAGCTAATGCTAACGTGGCAATATGAATTTTATTTCAGCATCATGGGAAACACTCATTCACACACACGCACGCACGCACGCACGCACGCACGCACGCACGCACGCACGCACACGCACACACACACACACACACACACACACACGCTACGGCCAATTAAAAAAAATTACTGGAAGAATAGGACAAAATTACACATGAAACAATTCATCACTTGGTGTCTTCAGTCCCTAAACGTCTTTTAAGTGTTGTGAAAAGGAATTGCAACATTACAAAGTGGTAAATGCTTTACTGTTCATTTGAAATGTGTTGCAAGAACCTAAATTGAAATGCATGTTTAATTTGAAAATAATAATAATAATAATAATAATAACAATAAATAAATAAATAAATAAATAAGGAATATATTAAATAATGTTTGTTGTATTGTCTGCAATGAAATAAAAGTCAAAAAGTAAATTTAGAAATCACTACTTTCTTTTTTATTTGCGTTTTCCATACTGTCACAACCTTTTCTGATTTGAGGTTGTAATGTATAGTCACTTTTCACAATAATGATTGAATTTACAATTATTTAAGTTATTTGAATTGTGTGATTTAGATGTACAGCAATATTGTAAGAGCAACAGTGGCAGCAGCACCAACAGAGTTATAACAGTAACACCAGCACTAATGGAAACAATACTAGCTGTGACACTACTGTTATAGTCCTAAATAAAGTGCCAGTGGTTAACACAATGATTGTGTCAGACATTTGTTTGTAATCTATTAAAACTGCTTTCTCTCTTGGCTCTCTCCCCCTCTTTCATTCCATGTACTTCCTTTAATCATAAACCAATGTTTGTGTTTTTAGCAGCCCTGCTGAAAAGAACAAGCATTAGAAGCCATCACATTTACATTTGTAATGGTTTATATGGTTATAATGCAAATTGCATTGGTTTTAATGGAAACTGGACATTTTTGCCTGCTAATAGTGACAGGCTAAAACTAATAAATCCTAATGGAATATGTCTGTTATCCCAACACAAATCAATTAAGTTTACGACAAATTTAAGTGGATTGAACATGAAACAATTAAGTTGTCCCAAAAAAATCTCAATAATTAAGTTGTTTCAGCTCATTTTTCAATAAGTAGTTCAAATCAGAAGCAAAAATATTTTTAATGCAAAAAAAGCTTGGCTTAGTCCCTTATTTATCAGGGCTCACCACAGCAGAATGAACCACCATACATTTTACGCAGCGGATGCTCTTCCAGCCACAACACAGTACTGGGAAACACCTGTACACTCTTGAATTCACACACAATCTCATACACACTAATTCAGTTCATCCAATTCACCTATAGCACGTCTTTGGACTGTGGGGGAAACCGGAGCAAACCCACATGAACATAGGGAGAACATCCACACAGAAATGCCAACTGGCCCCGCTTGGACTCGAACCAGCAACCTTCATGCTGTGAGACGACAGTGCTAACCACAGAGCCACTTTGTTGCCATGTAAAAAACATTCAATCATTCATTTTCTTGTCAGCTTAGTCCCTTTATTAATCTGGGGTCACCACAGCGGAATGAACCACCAACTTATCCAGCATATGTTTTACAAGTGGATGCCCTTCAAGCTGCAACCCATCATTGGGAAACATCCATACACATTCATTCACACACATACACTATGGACAATTTAGCTGACCCAATTCACCTATAGCGCATGTCTTTGGACTTGTGGGGGAAACCAGAGCACCCAGAAATGCTAACTGACCCAGTGGACCAGCGACCTTCTTGATATTTGTAGTGGAACCCATTAGAACTGTCATGTTTTGTTGTTGTTATTGTTATTATTTTTTTTACTCTGCACTGGTACCTCCAGACTGGCTGCTGCGGACAACCGTGACAGAGATGTAGCACAATGTCATCAGCACGACCGTAAGAGCCACAGCAACTGCTAGTCCCACGACCCACAAAAATACCCCACCGACCTTTGTAGAGCATGGCAGCATGTGTCTGTCAGCCCAACACACAGCTAAATCCTGTGTGAATTCCTCGATGGATGCTCACATATACACAGATGAGCTCCACAGCTGCTCTTTAAAGGATTTGGATCATACACGAGAGGGCAAAGCCGTGAGCTCACAGTTCCTATTAGCATCTCCACATCTAATGATGCATCCCATCAGGCCAGTAGGACAAAACAGAGAGCTGTGGGAACAATCCTGCAGCTATCTTAAGATGATGGTGCGTCTGTGCCAGGTAACAGTAAACCAGACTGGCTGACACTGCAGAAACATGTGCGCATGATGGGTTTTACCACCAGAGGGCGTCACAAAACATTTTTTTCTAGGGCCTGAAATGAGTCTAATCTTAATTGTAGCCTCATAAGTGGCTCTCCAGAATAGTGAATGCATCATCATGGTTTTGTCCACACTTTCACATACTTTTAAATGCTAGTGAAATTACCTGCCCAATTAAACCTGATTAAAGTCCACAACCATCTTCAAAAAAGTTTTTAGTCATTCCTTAACGTCAACACATTTTGGTGAAGCATTTGTCACTATTATTCTTATACATTATTCTGTTCTGTGATGAGTCCTAGCACTTAATGTTGCTCTTTTGTTGATTTTGATTGCTTCTTTGTCTGTTATTCCTACAAATTGCATACTTGGTGTCAACATTTTGTTAGAAACACCATTTTATGTTTTTAAAAACACTGATGCTCTACACACTTTCACTTTTTAATGTGTTTTCTATTATATATTTCCATTTAAAACACTTTCTAATGACTTTCTAATCACTTTTTAATCTATTTTCAATAGGTTTTTAACTGCTCTAGTCCTCTATCCCTGCCCCTTTATAATCTATTTGCTACTTTTTTAATAGAAAAAAAAATCTAACACTGACATTCTTTTATCTGTTCTGTTTTCTCTATATATTTATGTAAAAATGACATGGATCTTCTAACATTAACACACCATTTTTTTATTTAATTTTCTGTACACACACATATACGAACAAACAAACATAAATATATTTGACCCTTGACCACAAAATGTACAGTATGTGTGTTATGTTGCATGGGTATATTTTAGCAATAACCAATACATCTATATATTGGTTATATATTAACGAATATATAGTCCCTTATTTATCAGGGGTCGCCACAGCGGAATAAACCACCAACTATTCCACCAACCACCAACTATTCCTATTGTTATACACAGCGTATGCCCTTCCAGACACAACACAGTACTAGGAAACATCCATACACACTCATTCACACTCATACACTACAGCCAATTCACCTATAGCGCATGTCTTTGGACTGTGGGGGAAACACACAAACACAGGGAGAACATGCAAACTCTACACAGAAATGGCAACAGAAATGCAATATATTTTACATTTCAGATTTTTCTTTTATGGCAAAAAACATAAGAATATTAGGAAAAAGGTAATTTTCTTCTAAGATATCTTTGTTTAGTGGACCAAAGTCTTTTCTGAATACACACAGAAACTGTATACAGCTTTAGACTAAAACGTCTTGCTTTTTGTGTTTAATTACTTCCACTGTTCTCGTTTGTAACTTAATAAGTTTTGATAAGAGCATCTGCCTAATGACTAAATGTAAATGTTATTAAAGGAGATCATTTAAGCACATGCAACAGTGTTTGTCTTTTTCATTGGTTTATTACTAAAATAGGTCTTCTGTAGGGTTCGTTTCATTTAGAGCTGGCTTATTGCTTGTATAAAGAGCTGACGGATGTGGGGATTTGGTTTAGTTGAAGCGGACACGGCGAATTGAGCCAACAGTGCTGTTCTGAGCACCCCAGTCGGAGAAGCTGTTGAAGTCCTTCTTCTCCAGGATGTAATGTGCTCCTCTGTAGTTTGGCTCCTGATACGCCACCCAGCTGCAGTCACGAGGAAGAGATGGGAAATATGAAGCATTCATAATGGCAACAGCAAATGGAAAAAATATGGAAGCGCTTTGACACAAGTGGACATGTACTCACGTTCCGCCCATAATTCTCATGGAGGACACTCTGTTCAGACTGTAACGGGTCATCAGGTTGGGAATGTCATCATGAAGCTCTGTTTTCCTGCCTGAAAAACCTGCCCTCTCAAACAGCTGTGCACGGGGAGGGTTGGTGTCCTAGAGCGCAAAATACATGCAAATATGTTACAAATTAAAGATGAGTTTATTTTACAACCAGGATAAAGACACAAACATTTGAATAAATTATTTTGTAGGAATGTCGTTTTATCTTGTGTTGACTAAAAGCGTGTGTCTGACCTGTTTCACAGCCCGGACAGAGGAGATGTGGTCACCCTGAGCGCACCATTTATCGGTGCAGTTGTACTCCCCTCTTTCAGACATGTCCCACAGGTACTGACGCCCCTGGAAGTTCTCATGCTCATATGCCACCCATCTACACACAAACGCATATATGAACAGACTAGTATCGGCAAAATGTCCACATATGAAAGTTCTTTTTTAAATGTCTGAATTTATATTAAAATGTTTTTTGAAATATTGACAATTAAAATGTGTATCATTTAAAGAATTTGGGTATGACTTTAATGTTGTGCACTGGTTTTAACACATTCAGTCATTTTTAAACACTCCTGCTCCCCACCGCAAAAAATATAAAATGTATTTTAAAATAATTGATCATTTCAGAGGTAGGAAAAAGGCTTAATCTGTGTGCTTTTTCAAAATGTAGACTGATGAAGCATGGTGCTAGCAGTTATAAGACCAATGTTCTGCTCAAAGATCTGTATGAACTGATATACTGTACTGTATGTATACATGTACATTTACTGAAGTGAGCATGTTGTAAATGTTAAGACATAGTTTATCTCAAGAATGGGCTATAGTGCTGTTCTGCACAGCTGCTTTAATCCATAAAATTTGCATTTTTTTAGCATTTTAAACCCTTAAATTACCCATGGTCATCAGAAACTTCACAATTGTTTTAAAACTTCATATGCATGTTCATGGAAAACTGAAATATAACACAAAAGTTAAAGTAACACTGGTCCTCAACAGATAATCTATGGACTATAAGTAAGTTTGCAACTGTATGTAAACTGATTCTACTAACCCTGGCTTTACAGTCTTCTAATATTGCTGCTATTGACATGTAGTTGCATTTATAGTCAACACCTTCAACATTTCACATTTACAAATGAAGTCATGTGACATGAATAAAGCCATGTACTCACGCTCCACTCTCTACTTGGACAGAATTGCATCTGTCGGGGAAGTTTTTATCACTCAATTTTTGACAGTCAGAGGTCAGGTCCAGTCGGCGACCTGCAAAGTTCCTCTGCTCGAATAGGGTCACCTGAAAAACACACAAACTAATGTTATAAAACCCCATTGGAACACTTACATCAAGCATTTATTAATGATATTATGATAAAAGAAGCAAATATGATACCCCAAACTGAACACAAGCTACTTTTCAGCTAATTTTCCAAATGTCTTTTCTTGAAACACAACTAAATGTGCAGGAGAAGCAATGTAAAGAGTAGCAAACAGTAAATAGAAAATTCTCTACTGATATTGTATTATTTATCAGCATAAAGCTCAATGCTGAGCCACTGTTTACAGATAAAATGTTATTGTCAAAATAAACTCTTACCCTCCCACTGGACCCGTAGAAGGCACGTTGGAGCACAGACCCCAGCTTGCTATGGGAAAAAAAAAACTCTTTATAACAAGCTTTTTCAACTAGAACACATGCACAAAACAAAACACTCATAAAATATGGTATAAAAAAAGCTGATAGCTTTTTATATTTTATTCTTTTTTATATACAATGTGTTTGAAGTTGTATTTTTTGAGTTTTTCCATTCCAAATATTTATGAAATACATTTTAAATTAATATTTTGTATGTTTATGTAAATTCAGACTCAGGAAAACATAAATTGTTAACCCATTTTTGAGTATAAAATAAAAAAAAACTCAACAGTGGGGTCAAAAATCCATATTTGACTCAAAATTGAGTGGAAATAATCCAACATTTTTTAGTGTGTATGTTCAAAACCAAATGGTTTGCCAAATCAGAGCAGTATGTTAAGGGATTCTGCAGTCTACAGAAGGTAACCAGAACTACATATTTACTCAGCTTACAAAACTGCAATGAATCACAGATATTGGTATGACTTTAATATGCCTTTTTTAATACAGTCCTCTCCGAGGGGACAGTTTTTTGACTGTAACTTAGTACACAACATTTGGCATTTCCACATGCAACGCAAACATACCTGGTTTGTTGGACTAGTCCGGGGACTTTAGTAAAGATGTTCATGTCAGCTCGTGGTAGCCGCTAAGATGGTCCTTAAATACAGCAGGTAGATAGAAACAGGGAGTGCTAGAATGCTCATACTCTTTCTGCTGCTCTCTCTGTAGTCCGTCTGTGTATTGATATGCTAAACACATACAGTATGCTATGTTTTGTCAAAGCCTTTAGCTATATGTGCACACAGTAACTCAAATGTGCACATACAAAGATCAAACACAGACATGGTTAGCACATGCAAGGAAACACTTGAAAAACCAAACTACATTGAACAAAATCTGCTTCATAACACTCATACGCGAATGCAACACACATACAGATGGAGAGTGCAGTGCCGACATTTTCTGAAACAATCTAGCATTCTTTTCACAGTTCATTTACAATTCATTTTGGATGTTGTATCTGTAATCATATTAGAATGTTGTTGCAAGCATAATACAAAAAAAAATATTAAATTTAATATATTTTAAAATAATGAAATTGAACAAAGCATGAAGTTGGGGAAGAAAAAACTAAATTATTCAATAAAAATATTATATATTTGAATAAGATTTGTTCTACTTACAACGTTTAATATTATTTTGCAGTTTCGAGAAGTGTTTAGAAGCATAAAAAAATGACAGTCATGTTAATTTAAATAATATAATAAATAAACATATCATTATATATTATAATATTCATGAATTGAAAACTTCCTCTAACAATTAAACATTGATATATATTTGCGCATATTTGCACTAGACTTAATGATTAGCATTTGTTTTATTTTCTAAGAGTATAAGATTATATATTATTATTATAATTATTATTATTATCATTATTATTTTATAAGATTATATATCTTCCAAATCTTAAATTTAAAAAAGTTGTCATTTAGAGCATTGTTTTCTAAGATAATTGGTCAGAATAGCAAATGTTTCATTTGTAACTTGTGACTAATAATCAAGGCTATTTCACTAAATTGATTTATTAACTCTTCTGAAATGAAAACACTGGTATTATGCTGTCTAAGTAACATAAACATATTTGTAATTTTTATTATGTTATTTGTGATGGAATTCCTTATTTTTGCACATTCACCAGCCAGACACAATTTCCACTTTTAAATCTTAGATTAAATCATTTTTCTTTAGAAAATCTTTTAATGATCTGCTGGTTTAGTATGCTGTTTAATATGCTGTTTTGTTTATGGTGTGCTTAAATACTTTTATGTGTCCATGAGTGTTTTGAAAGGTGCATATAAATAAAAGGTATTAATATTATTATCATATTAAACAAAAAAGGACTTAATTTTTATTTTAAATTTGGAATAAATATCGTAAGTGGATAACAAAATTAATAAAACAAACCTTTCACTAAAGTACATAACTACAAATATAGAGAAAATGGATATTTCATGTAAACTCTTTTACTTTTCCGATTTACAGTAGCTTTATATACAGTATACATATATGCTGTTTATAAACATTTTTTCAATATGTTATCCATTGTCCCTACGAGGGCCGAAATGCAAATGTATCAGCCACACCAACATCAACTTTGCTTACAGAGTGAAATGTTGAATTCTATAAAACATGTTAGGAGCAGCACTTTTCCCCTCTCAGCCCACTGAATTTGAATGGTGGGTATTTGGGCCTGTGTGTGGCTCCTGAATGGAGCTCGGATCTACTAGATGCTTCTCTGCTGTTTTGTGTTTGCGGGCACACAGGCACCGGGCAGCTTTGTGCGGGTGAATGAAGTTCAGAAGCTTAGGTAACCTTCTGGCACTTTGGAGTGGATTCCAGCTGAGACAAATGTGAGGCCTGGAGCAGGTATACATGTATTTGTGCTTGAGTGCCAATCTAGACGTGCGAGAGGAGGGAGAGAGGTTTGAGATAGGGCAAAGCGGCTGGAGCCTCGGAAAAGAAGGGAGCTTTTTAATCGTCTTCTCATCCTCTCTCCTTCAGATAGAAACGTGCATCTCCTCTCTTCAGGATAAACACTTCTGAGATGTCTTTCTTATTGGCAGCTCTTGACAAACTGGCTTATTTTTTGTCTCTGGTGGCCTTTTGTGTCAGTTTGTCTTACAGCTGGTTGAAATGAAAGTCAATTCGTCTGATCTGGTCTGGGTTTGGGATTCTGGATTTTGGGGTGATTGCATGTGGATTGTGACAGCTTTTTAGTTTGGGATGCGTGATTGATATGCCCCAGCTCCAAGTGCTTTGGAAGCTAATCACTCAAGAGTATGTTTTTTTTTAGTTAACTTACAACGTTTCTCTGCATACATCCATTTAATCCTTAAACGACTGCAAGATTTTTTTTCTTATGATGAGCCTGTTTTTTTTTTTTTATCTGTGCAGGTATTACTGGTGAAAAACAGACCCCTGTAAGAGTAAGAGGATGCGACGATACGGTGTGCTGAGGATATGCAATGTTCTGCTGTTGGCACTGTGCACTTTTGCAAGTGAAGTCTTTGACTGGACCAAGAATGAAATGGGATCGTTTCAATATGGCACATTTCCTTCAGGTAAAGCATTAATAGTACAAAACACTTATAAATGATATAGTGAAGACATGTGTGTTATGAAGAACAAACATGAATACATAGAAGAATCTGTTAATCTATCAAATAACCTGGCAGAAAAAGATATATTTTATGGTCTTTTTACAACAAATGAAAGATAAAATAGCAGTGGGTAAATAATAATTAAGTCTATTTCCGTGAATGAAACAAAAATTGTGTATTATTATTATTCAATTATGCTTAAAATTATTTATTAAAAACAAGTCAATTCTATTTATTTAGTTGATTTAGTTTGTCCATGTTTTAAAGATTAATAATCAGGATTTGATATATTTAATGCATATACAGTAGTAGCTAAAAGTGATATGTGAAAGGGAAGATGTACAATAATCGTTTATTTTAATCACCGTATTAAATTAAACCTTTAATATATGAGGAACATATAAGGTAACACTTTATTTCCATGGTCCATTTGAGTATTAATAGACTCTCTACTTAATATCTGTTGATACTGGCATTCAACAGACATTTAACTGACTATACGAAACTTTGAAGTACATGTCAACTTACACTAACCCTACCCCTAACCCCAACCTAACAGTCTACTTATAATCTAATGAGAATTAGTTGCAATGTAACCTAAATTCAACAAACGGACCATCAAAATAAAGTGTGACTACATATAATATTAGAAAGAGGAATACACTAATGTTGTTAAGGTATTTAAGGTTTATATGCACAGAAAAGCCTATAAGAACTATATACAGTGGCTATACAGTATATTTCATTGTATTTGACTAGCGGCTATTCTGTTGCACATGCATCAGTAAGCATGTTTCCTTGCAGTATAATACATTAATCAACTGAATTACAAAGTATATGAAATGTTTTACACTCCAATACAACTGTGTTTATGTTTAGAAAACCTACATCAACATAACAGAGAGCAAAGAATTAATTTTCTATGGCTGAACATCTCTTTTGGCCACTGCTATATGCATATTACAGTATATTATATGACGTGATATGATATGATGGTATATTTATATATATATAAATAGGGAAGTGTGAATTAATGCATTTTCAGGATTTTCTTGGGGCGCTGGCAGCTCAGCATATCAAACAGAGGGAGCATGGGACAAAGATGGAAAAGGCAAGAGCATCTGGGATGTATTTTCCCACAAGAGAGGGAAAATTGATCGGAATGACACTGGCGACTATTCCTGCAATGGCTATTATAAGATCAAGGTGCTACAGTTTACTTACCAGAAATACTCTTACGGTGTATGCAGATGTTCTGGTTTTAAGGCAGCTTTTTTAAATGTATGTTTTAGGATGACATCTCACTGATGAAAGACATGAAGCTGAACCACTACCTCTTCTCCATTTCCTGGCCAAGGATTCTGCCCAGTGGCATTAGAAGTAATTAACATTAATGAGGCTAAAATTTTAAAAACAAAAATTAAATAATTGATTACAAGTATCTAAACTAACAGCTCCTTTGTCTTTTAGCTGACTACATCAACGAGAAAGGGATAGAGCACTATGATAACATGATTAATATGCTTCTGGAGAACAGGATCACACCAATTGTGACGCTCTACCACTGGGACTTACCTCAGGTAAAACCACAACATCCACATGCAAAACTGCATAAAACATTCAGGGCAACATTTACTGTATTTTAAAGTTGCCTTAAACTATTTAAAATGATGCAAAGTTTTAAAAATGATTATGAGTATAGGTTTAAAATTGTCATGCACCCTATCTGCCATGTTGTCACTATTACGTTATCCTGTAGTGTTAGATGTGTTGCTTCACTGCTGTTCTCTCCTCCGGCATGATGAGGTTGTAAAACGTTTGTCACATGTGTACTTGCAGCACTGTTAACTGTATTACTTATAACAATATACTGTAAAATATACTTAACTTATAACTGTATTTCACATTTTGGCAATCATCAAATGTGAAGGAGTAACAGATTCAGAAGTAGTAAGTAATCAGAGTACTTTGTATATATGAATACCATAAATTTAAAGATGTTTTAAATTACATACATTTATTTACATAGTATGGATTTGTTTGTTTGTTTGTTTATTTATTGCTACATCAGGAACTTTTGGCTATGTAATAGCAAGTTCTGTATAGATAAGAACATATTACACAATAACAATGAAAATTTCATACAACAATAAGAGACAAAAAATATAAAAATTTTACATGAAAAATATTAAATATGTATTTTTTTTACTTCAAGATTTGATAAACCCTTCCCTAAATGACGTTTTTAAAACTATATAGTAGGGAAGGACACATATTGTGATGCAGGGAATGACACAGATTTTTTTATTCAAAAATCTTTGTTCAAAAGATTATATGTTGTTTAATTATGAAACCGTATTTGTGCCTTTACAGGTTCTGGAGGAGAAATATGGAGGTTGGCAAAATGCAAGTATGATCAACTTCTTCAATGATTTTGCAAACCTTTGCTTTGAGAGATTTGGCAGTCGAGTCAAATACTGGATCACATTCAACAACCCCTGGGTAAGAACTGTGAAAAGTGTCCACGATTGCTTGCTAAAACTATAGCCATCAGCATTTGTGAAAATACAATAAAACAGCGACACCTGCCAGGAGTGCTTTTGCTTGTTTGCGAAATGTTCATTTATTTTCTAGGTCAAAACTACTCTTTGTATATTTCTCTCCCCTGTTTCCAGTCTATTGCAGTGGAGGGTTATGAGACTGGAGAACATGCTCCTGGTCTGAAGATGAGGGGCAATGGTGCCTATAATGCTGCCCACAACATCATTAAGGTGATTCAAATCCACTGTAGTTCACTGTGATGTAATAATCATAACAATTAAGTGATATAAATAACTTACATGCTGAATTAGCAATCCAATACATGGTGTTGTTTTATACTCTAATACTACAGAGCAAAAACGATTCTAAATGTAAATAATGCAAATACAAGTATGAATTTAAAGAGCCCCAAAAACTATGATCAAATTAAAATCACTGTACTGATGATTAAAAACTCAAATGCAGCTGACGTTGTTTACTCTGCACCAACAGGCTCATGCTAAAGTCTGGCACACATACGACACACAATGGCGAAACAAGCAGAAAGGTAGAAACTTTTCTGATACAAAACTCATATTTGACCCTGTTACGGTACAAAGGTCCAAACTGGTATAAGTGTTTCTGTCATTTCAGGTATGGTGGGCATCTCCCTGTCAGCTGACTGGGGAGAACCAGTGGACGTCACTAACCAGAGAGATATAGAAGCTGCCGAAAGATACGTTCAGTTTCACCTGGGCTGGTTTGCCATGCCACTTTTTACCGGAGACTATCCTCAGATAATGAAAGACTACATAGGCAAGTAGCAATGCACAAATAAACCGGAGAATACAAAATTAATATGCCTCAGACTACAATTTTGTGAAACTGCAAGTACTGTATGTACCTCAACATACATTTGACAGCAGTTTATAGGTAAAAAAAAAAAATGCTACGGGTCAGTACAAGGGCGGCGATAGCCTGTACGGGCCCTATGAAAATATTTCGTGGGTGTCAAAAAGTGTAGAGCGGAAGGGGAGGGGGGGGGGGTGTCGCAGACGAAATTTAAGAGCGGGGGGGGGGG
>CAIGQQ010039163.1:7394673-7430663 GCA_903798035.1 Danio albolineatus | reverse complement strand
GAAAACATTTCGTGGGTGTCAAAAAGTGTAGAGCGGAGGGGGGGGGGTGTCGCAGACGAAATTTAAGAGCAGGGGGGTGATGTCGTGGACGAAAGTGAAGAGGGGGGGGGGGCGTATAGAGGGTAGAACAGACGAAAGTAGGGGGGTTGTGTCTCGGAGTGGGAGGGCAAGGGCGTTTGGGTTCTGGTGACCCTCTAATAGTACTGTATCTCTGGGGGCCCCAAAATGGTATGGGCCCTTAGAATCATCCTAACATTCCCCCTCTAGCGGTCAGTATAATGCCAACAGCTCTGGCTCCTTTTCACAGTAAAGATATTTACAGGGACAAATTATCAACAAATAAAGGATCGTTTTGTGCAGTTCTTCGCCCAACAACAAATCAATTCTACAAAACGCGATGTCAATAATTTGTAATCAAACACATTTTGTGAATTTCTCTGTTGTGGTCAGTTTTGGTGGGTAAGTCACTTTGTACGATGTTGTACTTGTGATGCAGAGTTCTCTGGTTTTAGTCTGAGGAAGCACGGTTACACAAGAGGCATAAAAGCAATGTAAAATTAATGTAAAAAAGTGCACTTTTCTCATTTGCTTTTAAAAACACTATCGGTTGGGTTCATGGAAGGGTTTCAGCCACTTGTTCCCAAGGTGATCTGTATGACAAGCCTCATGGGCATGTACAAAAAGACACGTTTCTTTCAAAATACACAAATAAAACAATTTTTTTTGCCTTTAGTAAGTAAATTAAAAAGTATTTTGCCTTTAGCTGACAGGACAGTATAATGACAGGAAGTGAAGTGGGAGAGAGAGGGAGACAGGATTGTAAATGGTACACAAGCTGGACTTCGAACTCAGAATGCCAGAGTTGTGCTATATGTCTGCGCCCTAACCACAGGGCTATCGCACCAGCGAGATGTGTTTCTTAAACAAAATGTACCCTAAGTAATGTATATTAGCTTTGCCAAAAAATGTATACAGTGCCCTCTAGTGAATTTGTAATCTGAAACGTGCAACAAAACGTACCTGGTGCAACATATTTAACATTTCAGAAAAATGTAGGCTGAGGCATATTTTTAGTGAGCCTGTGTTATACAGTATACAGTTATTAGGTGGATGATAATAATTTGCATAGAAACTTTTATTTCTGCAGGTAGGAAAAGTGCCCAGCAGGGCCTGAGTGGCTCTCGTCTGCCTGCTTTCAACCCTCATGAGAAAAGTTACATCAGAGGTACGTGTGACTTCCTGGGCATCAGTCACTTCACCACACGCTACATCACACAGAAGAACTTTCTCCCCAGCCGAGGAAATAGCTACTTCACTGACAGAGACCTGGCGGAGCTGGTCGACCCCAACTGGCCTGATCCTGGATCAGAGTGGCTTTACTCAGTGCCATGGGGTTTCAACCGTCTGTTGAGCTTCATAAAGGTATATTTACACATCACAAAAAAAAACTACTTCCAGTTGATGGTCAGTAGTTTGAACACTGTAGTAGTACACTGGGCTTTTTTTTTATCCTTAGACGCAGTATGGAGACCCCATTATATATGTGACAGGAAATGGTGTATCAGAGAAGATGATGTGCACAGATTTGTGTGATGAGTGGAGAATCCAGTACTTCAGGGATTACATCAATGAAATGCTCAAAGGTCAGAATCAACAGAAATCGATGCCTTTAAAGACCAGACCAGTGGTTCTCAACATGGGTTGCAATATGGCACTCAAAAAAACTATATACAGTCTTACAATATACAAAATAACAAGAAATTGAACAACAAAAAAGATGCCATGTTTTCAGATATCTTTCTACTAAATTTTAGATAACACAACACTATAGATATTTGGTGGAATAAGCCTGATTTGCAATCATAACAACAAAAAACATTTGTTATTTTGGACAGTTATTTTCTGCCTTTATTTTCTTAAATTAAAAAAAAATTAAAAATATATATAAATGCCAATATTGTTTTGTTTGAAAATTTCAAACTAATTTTAGCAGATCTTTATGAAATACGTTACATGTGGTCTTATAATGTTTTCATCAGCTGTATATAACTTTTAGGGATGCACCAATATGGATTTTTGGGCTAATACCGATAACTGATAAATCTGTAAATTTGGAGACTAATAACCGATATATTAGCAGATAAATATCAATATTTTAAAAATGTTATATTTTTGTACAGTGAACAACTGATAAAAACTTTATAAAAATTTACAAATAGTCAAAAATTCAAAATAGTTTAAACTGAATAGCCTACTCAAAGTAAAAAAAAGCAATAATTTCAAAATTGCATTGATTATATATACCTATATTCACGATTTCACATAAATCCGCATGCCAAAAATAAATTCTTTTCTTTGCATAGCAAATCAACATGCAACTAGACTGTTGCATAAAAATAATAGGTTAAATGAAAAAAATTGGATTTAATTAACAAACAAGTTAAATAAATACATATTAAATAAAATAAAAACGAAAATGAAAGAACTATGAAGTAAAACTAGCTCAAATGTTCTTGAATAGAGTGTTACAGTAATGAACAACTGTTAGTCATTTGACACTTTTATTAATGCACTCCCGCAAGATTCTCTCATGCTTACAAGGCAGGCAGTTCTGTGCAATTATGTAATTTATCAGCTTAAAGATATCAGCCTGATTTTGATATCGGGCCAATAACAATACCATTAAAAATAGCATTTATATATATATAATGCATTCCTAATATCTTTAGTAAGACATTTCCCAACCTATATATTTAAATTTGAAAACTTACCAAAGAAAAATGAAACTTGCAAAAATACAAGATCTTTTTTTAATTGTCTTACATCAATGCTTCCAGTTTATGCTTATTAAACAGCACAGTAATTTACATTTTAAGTGAAATACAATTTACTAAAAATTAAATGCAAATGCAATTTCAAATCATATGACTCTTTATACATTATTAACCGATTAAATCACTGAAATGCATGCTCTTGTCTATTTCTTTCGTTCAGCGGTTAAAGATGGCGTGAATGTGAAAGGCTACACAGCTTGGTCACTGCTCGACAAGTTTGAGTGGGATGAGGGCTTCTCTGAAAGATTTGGCCTTTACTATGTGGACTTTGGGAGCAAAAATAAGCCACGCTACCCAAAGGCATCAGTTCAGTTCTACAAGCGCATCATCAGCTCCAATGGCTTCCCCAATCAGAGAGAGGTATGACTTCATTGCAAATTTAGTTTAGCATTAGAATTTAACCCTAAGTTAATTTTAATAGATTCATTTATGTAGAGGAGTCTAACCATTATGGTGTCATCTGTATGATAAAGTGCTTGTTATGTTTTAGCTGATATCCTATGCTTTAATAAAGCTGAATATTGTTCACCATAGATTGAAAGCTGGAACAGAAAGGCGCTGGAAACATGCACCTCAAGTAACCAGCTCCTTGCTGCAGGTCAGTGTATATATTGCTGACTCTCCACTGGGTAACACAACCTGCAGTGATCTAGCTGGGGCAAATAAAAGAAAATTCTGTCTCAATTTCTATCATCTACTTATATTCAAACACAACATACAGAGAAAATCAATTATAACTTTCTAATTTTCTTTTGTTTGCCCTTCCAGCTAGAAGAAAATCCAAGGAACATGCAGATATGCCAAAGGTTTGGCCTGTGCATGATGAAGTTTAGGTACAGGGCTGAAATGTTGGTATTTTTAGAGGTTGGCTTGTTTTCTAGACAGTGCACATTGATGAGTCTTGTGTTCATTTTCACTGACATACCTGTGTTTTTTTTTAAAGATCCATTGATCGGCCACATGGAGATGGTCACAGAGATTGTCGTCCCCACAGTGTGCACTCTCTGCATTCTCCTCAGTGCGATTTTCCTCATGTTTCTGCTGAGAACACGGCTGTAAAACAGACACACTGACTTTTACTTTTCATATCACATGTGTCAGCATTTCTCCTTTTAATTCATTTTTATTCATGATTACGACAAGCAGAGACTTGTTTGTATGTGCTTTCACATGAAATGGTCCACAATTGTACTTCTGCGTTCATGAATTGACGGACCAACCAAACATCTCTCAACAAATTTACACAGTGAACAAGTCGAGGTTTGGGTGTTTGATAAAGAGGTGAAAAAGTTAGGTGGCAGTTTTTTTGAAAGTATTTTTGAACACAGCAATGGCGTTTGTATATGTGACGAAGAAAAACATAACATACTGTAGTTGCTATGATAAATGTGCTTGTAAAACCTGTCAAAAAAACCTCAAATTCAGTCCACCAGCATTTAATGCATACACTGCAGTATAAGATCCACATGTATGAGATCTGTGCTTTCAATAAAGGTTGAAACCTTGCATTAACCCTCCTTTAGCGTTTTGATTTGTGTACCTGAGTCCAGTGTTTTGTTGTGATGAACTGCAGCTCGCCAGTGCTCCTCGACGCTAGAGAGCGCAGTTCTAGTCAGCTCAAGCAAAAATCGACACAGCAGCACCACTGACGTTCACCGTTCCAGTGATTTGATTGGCTGAAGGGAAAGCCGCCGGTAGAAACTTTGCTTCTGTACAGTGTGTATCGATGTCCTCGTGCCGCCGTTGGTGTTGAAGTTTCTTGTATTGACCGCATATATTCAGTAAGTACGACGGACTGCGCTCATATTCAGCTTTTCATTGAAATGACAGTGACATTGGTTTGGTTTGTAGTCATGGAAGAAACCGAGGGCGTCGATGAATCTGACAGTGTCTGGCGCCAAATTGCTGTAAACAGTAACGTTAGCATAACAAATGCTTTAAAACCTGTACGTTTGTCTGATTAATTCAGCTGTGTGTAAGCATTGAACTTTATGTGCTCTGAGCTTTATGGGATGTCTATGAGTCGCTAGTAAATGGATGACGTCTGCTAACTAAATTATGTGACATCGTTTTGTGCTGGTTATGGACCCAGAGTCTTTCTTATGCTCATTAAGCTTTATGCAAAATAAACAGTGTTAACATTTCTGCGACTGCATGAATATTCAATGCAACTAATATTAGTGGCTTTCTGTATGTAAACAATACAGGACCATTCTAGCATGGCTTTATTACGGATAAATATGCATGCTTCAGTGAACCAAATTCCTACATTTATTTCAGTTAGCCCACATCTCATTGGTTAATCACAATTAATTACGTTTTCGGTGTTTTATGGATGGTGAGCTGATTCTGTCCTATACTGTAACCTTATTTCAACAGATGGCTCGTACACCTTTTTTCATAATCAAATTGAAGCACTGTGAGCACTTTGCATTTTTAAACTGTTTTAGCACTTTACAACTGTAGTAACTTACATATTTGCATGCACATACTTCTCATCAAATAAGATGCTATTTGTTATACTATTCTATAGTATAGCATAGCATATAGTACAGTATGCCAAGCAGAATATTTTAATGTTAATCCAAAGCAAATTATCAACACTCAAATTCTGTTTCTCTTAAATGTCATTTATTCACCTTCATCTTAAATGTCATATATCACCATAAATATATTTATTTTAAGACGTGATTATTGAAGACCTACTTCAATATATATAAAATTCCAATATATAAATTTTGCAGAAGTTAGCAGCTTGCATTCTATTACCAATAAATGGATGATCATGAGATACTGCACTGTTAACTTCCATAAAGCGTCTATTAAAATACATGAGTATAATTTAGCTAAAAACCTATTTTCAAGAAAAATGTTGTTTATCTATTGATTGTATAGCTGATCTGCTGGTGTTCACGTAGACCAGCGTCTGAATATTTTCCTGCTGAATGGACATGGTGGGTGTGCTCATGCATTCGCATTGGTATGAACCCTTCTAGTGGTGGTCAAATATACATATTTATGATTTTATTGTTAATATTATTATTTAAGACAACAGTGCAAGATATTTTCCTCTATTTAAAGAGCTGAATACCACTTATGTGTTGTTTTGATGTCCTTCAGGGGGACAGAGGGTTAATCAGGGGGGTCAGACCCCCTCAAACAGCCCTGTAATTACACTTATAACAAGTTATTTCATAAATTTGTAAAGTATTTCAATTGAAATGTAATCTAAACTTAATGTCTGAATGTGGACAACCCAAACTGTAGATGGTGATAATAACTGGTTTGAGGAAATTCCAGATTTATTGTAGTACTGTTATATTATCTTGTCTTCATGTTTAGAAAGACACAGAAGTTGCTCATGTGCTCCAATCTCTCCTATAGGATCATATGCATCATGCTCGATCCATTAGAAAATGGCCTGTTTGACATCCCAGATTATGAACAGATAGAAGATGAAACTTTCCCTCCTCTGCCTCCTCCATCATCGCCTGGCCGAGCGGAACTCGAGGATCATCTTTTCGGCAATGGAGAGGGTCTGTATCTCTCTTTTTTTTAACCGTATCCATTTTAAAATTCATACTTCTAGTGTGAACCTAGTATAATAGTGGACGTAAACCAATATTGATCATATGAATTGGTCAAACCGTATATTGTGTACTCGTAACAAGTTTGATTGATGCAATGCAAACATAAGTAATATCTCAGTTCTGTTCAGTCCGGTTTACAAAAATGAACATAGCGAGCATTAGTTTTTTCATCTTCTGCATAGTTGTTGTTGCAGCAGTGGATAAACAGCTGTCAGTCTGATTACACAAACTTACCATTGTTCAAAAAAACAAAGCAAAACAAATTTGTGACAATTCTTACGTCCCTATTTATTTATAGAGCAAATTCGAAACAACTACAGTTGACCGATGTCCTGTACACGATATTGGTAAACAAACATTTGCAATTGTGATTTTATTTGTCTGCGATATATATTGCGATATGCATAATATAATATATATTATATATATATATATATATATATATATATATTTTATAATTACAAGCATAGATGAATCAAACAGAAGAAAATTACAATTGAAATGAAGCATGTTTTACGGAAATTTAACAGTATTCAGGTACAGAAATTTAATAACTATATGTAAAATAACATTGTATAGTCTTTATTGTATAAATAATTAAATACTATAGCGAAAGCTTCAAACTTAACTTCTTGGTTTAAATTTGCTTGACATCCTACACGGTCTTAAAATACATCCAAATAATAAGCATCTTTCATCGTTACGGTTAAACTTTGCGATAAATACACAAATCACATGCCCTTAACCGTGTTTCCTGGCCAACTCAATGCAGATCCTGCGATGTGACTATTGCAGATTTGCACATTGCCATATCGATGCTGAAAATATATTGTGCAGCCCTACTGTACAATATTCTACTTTACAATATCATAAAAACATGAATATAAACCATGCAGACAACATAAGTCATAGGCCATTGTAAAGAGATATGATGTTTTTAACGTTGATATAAAAATATGTAATGTTAGTACAGTTCTAATATGGATTGGTAACATGTTCAGAAGAGGGATCAAGCTAACTAGAGTTAGACTGAACAAAGCATGAAAACTTCTGTCTGTTTTTATTGTCATGTTAAAACTTCTCAAAATGAACGTGATGTGTAAATGAAACTTTTTTGTGTGTGTGTGTTTAGGTGAGGAGGAAGGAGAAGTGTCAAAACTAGCTGAAGTGCCAGTAGCAAAAAGGCGAACAGTGAAGAGGCCTCGGCCTAAACTGGATGCTAACAGGTACTAAACCAGATGCCAATGATTTCTTTGGTATTAATGATAAACAATTATCTATTTTAGCAGATATTTGTTGAATGGATGTCTCTGGAGTTTACAGTTCTATTACTATCTCTTCTGTGTTTTAGGTTGATTTCTGAAAAGGGCCTTCCAGCTCTGCGTACTTTATTTGAAGATGTTAAGTTCAAAGGCAAAGGGCACGAGGTAATGGCTGATCTTTCGCTTCATCCTCACTGATTTTCGGTTGAATACTCTTGATTTCTGCCATACGAGTACAGATACTGTCCAAGTGACATTGTTCTCTATAACAGAGAGATATACGAGTATTTATCAGTGTTTAACTTCTTATTTCTGATTCAGACAGAGAACCTGAAGCTGCTCATGCAGAAAATGGAAAACTGGGCCCATCGCCTCTATCCTAAAATGCAGTTTGAAGAGTTCATTGATAAAGTAGAGAGTCTGGGAGGCAAAAAAGAAGTTCAGGTGAGCTTTCTGGCTCCATTACTCTGATGAAAGAGAAAACAATCTCATCTTAAAGCAAATTCAAGCTCCTCTATAGCCTGAGGTAAAAGTTCATTTACTTTTGTACAATGTACTTTTGTGAAAGGATGAAGATTTTTGGAAGAGAGTTAATATGGTAAAAAAAAAAACACCATTACTGTTCGTAGTTGTGTCCTAGTTGACGCATCATATACTAAACACTAACATACAATGTACTTCAACTGCCAAGTATATGAAATTAATACAGTTAATTTGTTCCTCTTCACTAAATGGAGAAAAGTGGTGTGGAATTCCACACCTATACACTTTTTCTGTTCGGCTCATGCCAGAAATCGTCCTGTGTGAATACTTTTCTCAGGCATTTTTTTTAACTGTATTTCATTTAAAGCTGAATAATCCCTTTAAACCAAGAAGAGTTAACGTCATTTAAAAGCCATTAACTTGATGTTTTTATATCATTAATGAAAGTTGTCCTTTCTTAACGCTGGTCTTTGTTTCTCCATTAGACGTGTCTAAAACGGATTCGGTTGGATATGCCAATAACACACGAGGACTTTGTCGGTAATTATGCCTTTCTGCTATTTCCTACTTTGGAAGCCAGCATGTAAAATTGTAAAGTTGCATCACTGACCTGCTACTCTCCTGCAGAGGAGCCAGAAGTTCAAGTATCAGAAGAGTCTGTTCCAGGTGGAGACGGAGGTTTCCCAGAAGATCCGTTTATTCATTCAACTCCCGCTCCAGCCTCTCTCACTGAAGAACAGCAGCAGCGCATAGAGCTCAACAAACGCCTGGCTCTGGAGAGGAGACTTGCAAAGCAGAAACAGTTAGGTGTGTGAAGTGTCCTGATATCATGACCTCAGCAAATGTAATACAGGGGTGTCAATCTTAATTTCTGGAGGGCCGCAGCTCTGTTTCATCACACCTATCTGTAGGTGTCAAACAAGCCTAAAGCACTCAATTTGTTTAATCAGTTGTGTTTAATTAGGAACTAAGCTGTGTTGAACTACGGTCCTCCAGAAAGGGTCATTATGTGGTTGGGTGATGTGTGGTTGCTGTGGGAAAGAACCCTAGGTTCACTGTTATACATTTATAGTTTCAGTCTCGTTTTTAAATCACTATTTGACAGCTATGTTTATATTTTTTTGCCCAGAATCTACTCCGATCTCGATCCAGGAAGATACAGATGAACCGTCGACCAGTTCTTCAGGACAGTTTCTCAGTGAAGAGAACCCTAAAACCACCTCAAACCAAACTCCACTCAAACAAAAGCTCGCTGAACTTCAGGAGTCTCCTTTATATGATAATGAAAGCAGCAGCCATATTGCGAACGGCATAATCGATGATGACGATGATGATTGAACAGTTCAAGAGGACTGAATAAAATGAGGGTGTTTTAGGAATGACAGTTGAGCTTTTTTACATAACCTCATAAAATCTTCCCAGTAATATGCCAAACATCTTCCACAGCTCCTTTTGTAATGTCAGTCTGAGGTGTGATCACCTCTAATTGGTTTTACACTCAAATCTGGTTCAGCTTGCGTTTTGTCATGTTGTCTTTTATCCTCTGTGAGGATTGTTTTGAAATATTCACTAATTTTCACAATATATTCCATCGTCTCTTCCTCAGGTTCTTGTGGATTGTAATAAGCAGCCCTTTCATTTGTTGTTGGCTGGAGTTTGTTATAATGTCACACTGCAGAACAAAGAGCTTTTGAAGTTGGCCTTTACATTTTTAAAGAAAATTAAATCAATTTGTGATTACATTGTTGACTTTTGTCAGTTACAGTATGTTTATCTTTCTCCTTTTCTGAATAAAGATTATGTAGCAAACCACTTTTGTATAATGCCATTTATGTAGTTGTATCATTTGGAGTGTGATTTAGGCTGTGCTACACAACTTTTGAAACCGGAACACTGCACTTAAATAAATTAAGTGCATCAGACAAGCACTATTGAGTTTATGCTTTGCCAGACATTCAGATAAGTACGAACACAGAGATATAGCATAAAACCTCACTGGCAGAAAACATCATTTTAAAAATAGAAATGTGCTCAAAATATCGATAGACGAAATCATGGTCTGTGCACAGCATACATGATGCAGTTTTCTGTTAAATCTTCAACTGCCCAAAATGATTTTTCATTTTTTTTTGTACTACCATAGGAAAATATGGATAATGAAATCTTGGTGACAAAAATACATTTTAAATTTGAACTTATTTAAAATTGAGTCTTTTGGTTAGCAATTTAAACATCATGAACAACTGTAATTCTTCAGAAAATACCGTAGGTTATTGCCTGGGTTCCTTTAAATGTGATTGTTATATTTTATGTGTATTTTTGTCATTTAACAATTTTATTTTTGGAACAAGCCAAGACAAAAATTGCCCAACAGGGATTTCAGAGAGTGAAAGGGCCTGTGTAAACCCCCCAAAATGGGCCTAAACCACAAAATCTGCTTTAATATTTATTCTGAGAAATAATCTATTATCAAATGGCAAGACTAAAAAATACATAATCAAGTACACAAGGAGCCGGGATTAATTAGTCCTCAAAAATTCATGTTTGCTAGTTCATCTCAATGGAACTCTACACCAAGTCTGAATCTACTGAAAATGACAAAACCATCCTTTACGCTCTCAGTGCAAAATATTGTGTCCAGTCAACAATAGAACCAGCAGCAGTATAAGCTAAGAAGACACAGTGCTAGTCTTCCTCTGTATTAGAGATTTGGCAGGCAGACAGATCCAACAGAGCGAGTTCACTGATCTCCTGTAACAGGACATAGAGGTTTGGTGTTTTACTCTGTCTGAACTGCTTCTCCTCCTTGCTCAGTTTGGGTTTCCTCCCTCTCTGCTCCTCCGCCTGAAGCGAGGCCTCTTCTGCCCAGCGCACCACCTCATCAACCAGCTCAGATCGTCCTCCACCAGCTGGCCGAGACTCCGGTTGCACAGCGCAGTGAGGCTTGTTGCTGATAAGCTCCAGATTCAAGCTGTCGGCATGGCAACGGGAGGGTTCGACAGAGATACGAACCTGCGGAGGAAGACGAAGAGACAAAAGGAAGAAGAAAAACAGACGTCAGTGGATATATCAGGCAAGTATCTATGACCATTTAAAGAAAGGTGCAATGGACAATGGCAGAGTTTGCATGTTCTCCCCGTGTTTGTGTGGGTTTCCTCCGGGTGCTCCGGTTTCCCCCACAGTCTAAACACATGTGCTATAGGTGAATTAGATGAACTAAATTGGCCTTAATGTATGAGAGTGTGTGAATGAGTGTGTATGGGTGTTTCCCAGTACTGGGTTGCAGCTGGAAGGGCATCCAAACATATCATTATGCTTTGAATACATTTGCTGGAATAGTTGGTGGTTCATTCCGCTGTGGGGGTCCCTGATACATAAAGGACTAGGTTGAAGGAAAATGAAAGAATGGACAATGGGATTTTGTGCCGTGATGTAAATGTACTTACTGTAACGTGGTTAAAAAGGTAAAAGGTATGAGTTCCCGTGCTGGTGCTGGTGATGATTTTATCAGGGTATTTCTGCAATGTCCCAGGCTTCCACTCACACTTTCCATCTCCATTCACACTGACCACCTGACCCTCTCGGTCCTTGAGGTACACAGCTCCCTTTAAACCATACCTGTGGGAACAGAATACATTAGTAGCCTGATTTCAAACATCATGTACGTTTTGTGGCATAAACTACCATTCAAATGTTGGATTTGAAGAGTTCAGATGCAGAGGCCTCAAGTGCTGTCTGAAATATTCTTCTAAAATGAGCGTTTATGCTCAGGATTGTGTGGGTAGGCGCAGTAATTCCACTTTTATGGCAAAGAGTAGGTTGTTTTCTTTCCCTTTCAAGTGAAATAACTGGTCATAAACATTGAAGGCTGCAAAAATGCTCATTTTAGAGGAACATTTCAGATGGCACTTCTCTTCATTATTTAATGAAATGTACTTTTAGTGCAACGAGGATGCATTCAATTGATCAAAAGTGATACTAATTACTTTCCCATTCTCATTTTGTGCTTTAAGGATAAGAACATTTTGAAATGTCCACCAAAAATCATCATATTCGAATTATTTCTGTATGGATGCAGAAAACTCAGCTTCATAACAGGAATAAATGGGATTCCAAAGTATATAAAATTATGACTTGAGTTTTTTGTTATGTTGAAAATAAGATATTTTGAAGAATGTAACCTTTGACATTTTTAGTAGGAAAAACAAATGCTATGGATATCAATGGTTACCGGTTTTAAACATTCTTGAATATATCTTCTTTTAATTTCAACAGAACAAAACAATTCAAGCTGTTGTGAACCAATGAAGGGTGAGTAAATTATGACAGAATTTTCTGTTTTGGTTCAAACACTGTTAAACAGTGTTAAACAATGACTTTGATTTAAACAATGTCCAAAATTGAAGTTTACACTTAATAATAAGATTAGGGCTGGGAGATTAATCGAAAAGTACTTTAAATCGAGATTCAGAATCTATAATGGATCAAATTTTTCAAGTAAAATTTTTTCAATTACTTTCCCTACCATGTGTGGAATCACATAACCCTGCTCTGTTAAGGCTGAATTATACTTATTATATTATGATTTATACTTATTTTATTATTATGGTATTATACTTCTGCCAAGGACACGTGTACAGTCCAGCGCAGCCTTCACATACCGGCGCACCACTTAAAAAAATTTACGTACACGTTACAACGACGCGTAGCGCAAGCTTTGTGATTTGTCGGTTTGGCTGCGCAGAGAGCCGCGTTTTAGGCAATGTGTGTTTTAATTTCAGTTGTTTAGCGTTGATGTTCAATAAATAATCAGAGATAGTACAGTAGATAGTGTGTGTTTACTTCAATTATTTTAAAATCAAGTGATCCACCCTACATTCAAAATCTCAGTGAACTATGAGGGCAAAACCACAAAATAAATAAATAAAATAAGCGCTCAGTAATCGTAAATCGAGTTAAAATGTTCAATTAATCGAATTTTTGATTTCAGGTAAAATCACCCAGCCCTAAATAAGATCCATTTTTGTCAATTTAAGTGGAGTCTGGAAGGCTTTGAACTTGTTCACGTTTCCAGACGTAGTCAAAAATGAAGCTGCTTTCATAGTGTAAATGCTCACGTGATCAAACTGTCATGAAAATAACTCTTCAACTTTATGGTGCGTTTTGTTGAAGTATGTTTGAGACACCTGAATTCATTGAAGACGAAAAATTGAAAAAGCATAAGGATCTCTTACTAATCATGATTTTCCGCTGAATCATTTTGCGTTTATATGTAAAGAAGCATAAGCTTATTTTTTAAATATTAGATCGAAAGATCTGAAAAGTCCCTCGCATACGTCCACCCAAAGATGACCCATATATGACCCTGTCTCAAAGAAATCATCTTTCTTTAGGTCAAGCCAACCAAAATGTATGTTAATGTGTCGTGTTTATCAGGTGTATAATATAAGCAAACATTACTGTGGCACGAAGGCAAGAAAACCGTTAGCTCTGACAGCATAGATGACAGCATCAGCCACACAGCGCTCATCTGTGTGGGAGTCTTTATCTCTGAAGTACATGCACTGGAAAAGCTCTGTGGACTGCTTCTGTGAATGCTGCGCTGCCTGACAAACAAACAAACAAACAAACAGTGAGTTCAGAAAGTGGTGGGGTTATTCTCTGATGTTAAAATATTGACCACATCAATACTGACGTTAGAGTAGTGAACGTAAATGGCTGCCACTTACTCTGTTTTTGTTGTTGATGTGTTGAGCCAGCTCCTCAAGCTCTTTGTTATTGGCCAATGCTTTGCTTGGTGATTCTTCTTTTTCCAACTGAACGGCAGCCATGAGCAGCCGGTGAACTATTACATCTGCGTAGCGTCTGATTGGAGAGGTGAAGTGAGTGTATCGAGACAGAGCAAGACCTGAAGGTGACATTAACAACAAGAGATGATTTATAACTTCATCTGGAACACCAAGCAACTTTATGTTTATTAGATGTCTAATGGGTGTCTAGATGGCTTGGCTAAAACAAAACTTGACTAAATTTGTTCTGTCAGTAAAAGTCGAATAGATGTCTAAGAATAGCTCAAAACTAGACTATCCTCATAGAACCGATTTCACATGTGTAGTTACTCATTCCTGTGTATGTGATGGCTAGCATAGTTTTGGGCTGCTCTTTTACTGACAGTGTGAATTTAGCTACTGTAAGTTTTAGCAAAGCCATCTATGTTTAGAAGACTATTAGACTTCTTTTAAATCACAAAAAAGCTTGCTGGGTACTTTCTCTTCATTTTAGAAAACATGTGTCTATGGAGGTTTTGAGTCATAGTAGATTATTTATTTAAATTACAATCAATAACAACAATCAACAGCCACAAAAGCTACTCCATTTAAATCGACATCTGTAATTTGTCATAGAGTCTGTAATATGGTCTGTAATAATCAGATAATTTAAAGCATTTACCATAGTGATAGTACTGCTCCTCCGGACAGGATCCCGTAGAGAAGTAAAGAGCATTAGACATTGCCTGGGTGGCCATCATCCTCAACAACCTGTTCACCAGGGGGTCCCGGGGATCCACAGCACGTTCCAGAGAATCAGCCAGAGCCCTGTTTGATCTAATTAAAACAATGCAAACAGACACATGAATATGCAAGTATACAATCTGTAACCATAGTAATCATATTATTATTTAAAGAGCCCATATTATGGATTTTTGAAAATGACCTTCCATGCAGTGTGTTACACAGCTCTAAGTAAAGTGAAATGTCCAGCTAAGGCTTAAATCTGAAAGTGCACAGTGTTTAAAACGATTGATTCATATATAAAAGAGTCGACTCATTGTTGTTTAAATGAATCGTTATTAGAACGAGTCTTTAGCCGTTTCGGCTTGACGTCAACGCGAAACATACTAGTTGCGCGCGCAGACCCCGGTAAAATTGAACTGCCCGGCCCCGCCCACAGACAGGAAGAAAAAGTGGAAGGCAGTAAGTGCCTTGTAAGTAAGTAATTGCAGTAAGTGTTGTAGCATAACCAGCGGGACAGCAGTGACGTGTGATCTGAGTAATATCTAAGTAAATCTTTATACTGTTTGATGGCAGTATAAAGATTTAGAGAGAAGTTATTGACAGCTTTGGTAGTATTGGTTTTCGCGTTTTGCTCTTTGTAGACGGTCCCTAAGGATCTGTCTCTGCCGCCTGCACACAGAGTTTAATATAATGCGTCCAGCGCGTAGGCAAAGCTTATTTTTAGGAAAATAAGGTTGTAGGTGATTGTATACATTGCGACGGTTAAAAAGAGGTGCTATTTGTGTAGGAACAATGTTTCGGTCATGAGTTATTGATCCGGAAAACACAACTGCTGCTAACTTTACTGAACTTACCGGCATTCCGGTTAAATCATGTCCCGTAGACGCTATGCTCTGAAGTGCGAGGGAAAAGCTGTTTTATTTTCCCTACCTGGAAGTCCCTTTTCCCTACCTGGAGTGGTTGAGGTTTATTTTCGTAAAATACCTGAGAATTACATCCCCAACACGGTGCTGTGTTCACGTCATCTCTCTGAAGAGAGCTACACAAATCTACCAGCTTACGACGCGGGATTTGTTGCACGGTTGTTGTTAAAGGATGGATTAATACCCAGTTTATTTGGACCTGCGTGTTCTTCCAGTCGTGTTGACTGTAACAAGGTAAATATGGATGTAGTTGTCTGTATTGTGTTTGCTCCGTGCAGCATGTAGCGGTAGCCATTTAGCTTACTGCCGAATGAAACTATTTGTTGGCTTACAATAGTCCATGAAGTGTTAATTATTACTGAATGTTTGTTGCTATGATGAAGAATATAGCAATACGCTTTTGTACAAAAGCAGTGATTTGTTTTCAATATGTTCTGGCATTGGGCTGCTGACACGTAAAGGACGTGACGTGGTGACGTGACGTGGTAGCGTCACGGAAAGGAGGTGCTTGGGGAAAAAGACTCGCTCAGACGATTCATGTGGGAGTCGGTGGGAAAATGAGGTAAAAATAAATAGATATTATAAGACATCTAAAGTGTTTTTTAACCTTGCATACATATCATCCTGTTGTTTGGGACTTCAAAAAGTGAAATTTAACCGTTCTCAACCCACCATATGGGCTCTTTAAATATTTATTTTTATTTGTTTTATGTAAATAGTTCAAAAATTTCACATAGCACAATTAAAAGACACCTTCATTGAGCAATTCTTTAAACCGGTCCATAGCAACATTAACAGTAAAGATATTTATAATTTTACTAATAGTTCTATATAAAATAAACGCTGTTTTGAAAATGTAGCATAGTTTCTACTCTTCTGAAGCAGCACAGCTATTTTCAGCATTGATGAGTTGTTTCTTGAGCACTAAATCAGCATATGTAAATCATTTCTGAATGATCAAGTTACTGAAGGCTGAACTAGTAATGATGCTCAAAATTCTGCTTTGCCCAAATAATAAATTACACTTTAAACTGTATTAAAATTTGGCTGTATGTTTTTATAAAATCAATATAGCTTTATTATTATTATGCTTTCGATTTTAAAAGGCTGCCTACAGTAATATAATTTGCGGTCTATGAAATCCCACAATGCTATGCTTTCTATTCTCTAATGGTTGAGCTGAAAAATTTAAATGGTCTCTAAAAGTTGCAGATAATGGTTGATTTTTGTTTAAATATACTTTGTCAATTGTCAATTCCAGAAAGAAATGAGTATCATAATACAGTTATAAGTCAGAATTGTTAGCCCTCTTGAATTATTAGCCATCCTGTATATTTTTCCCCAATTTCTGTTTAACAAAGAGGAGATTTTTTCAACTCATTTCTAAATATGATAGGTTTTAAAATCTAACTTCCCTTTCTAAATTATCCTTGTCATGAAGACAGTACATCATATTTTACTAGATATTTTTCAAGATACTAGTATTCAGGCTTAAAGGATTAACAAGTTTAATTAGGTTAATTAGGCTAACTAGGCATGTTGGGGTAAATAGGCAAGTCATTGTATAATTGCATTATACAACGATGGTTTGTCCTGTAGACAATTCAAAAAAATATTGCTTAAGGGGGCTAAAAACCTGATTTTATTCTAGCCGAAATAAAAAAGCAAGGCTTTCACCAGAAGAAAAAAATATTATAGCAAGTACTGTGAAAACCCCCTTGCTCTGTTAAACTTCATTTGGGAAAAATTTATGAAGAAAACAAAATCACAGGAGGGCTATTAATTTAGACTTCAAATGTACATATTCCTTTAATGATCACAAATACCTCTTAGTGTTACCTCACACTTATCCTTTCCCTTTTTTTTTAATTAATATTTACCTTGTATCAATACTGTAGCCATGTGCCTTGGCGCTGTCAATCAGGTGATTGAAGAACTCCTGTTTGGGTGGTGGATGGTGACGCAGAAGAGCGTGATGCGGAAAGCTCTCTTGTATCTTGCGTGCCACCCAGTGGTTGGCGTAGATCATGCACTCTGCCACAGTCTCGTGAACCTCCAGAGGCTGTTTGGGCACGAGGGCTGTGATGTTCTTCTCTTTGTCCAGCTGAGCCCTCACTTCCACCCCCTCCAACTCCAGAGCTCCACCCTTATCCCTCTGTGCCCGGAGGTGCCTTGCCACCCTCGTCAGAGTCTCCAGAGCCTGCAGGAGCTCTGCCATTTTCAGGTCCCTCTGTGAGCCCTTGAGTGGGTTTAGCTCAGGTACGTCAACCTCCTCCCCGTTCAGCAGGCTCTGGGCCAGCTCATAGTGAAGCTGATACGAGGAGCGGATAAGAGTACGGCCAAACCAGACAGAACACACATCCAGAGTCTCCGCATCCAGCTCCCACATCACACTCATGGCATATCTGAACATATTAGTGAGATTTTCACTATACAGTCAAATTCAGATCAACACAGATTCCAGAAGCATATCAAGGTCATTTTTTCAGTCCGTGTGTCACTCACCGGTCCACTCCTCCCAACAGAGAGCACAGGTCAGCACTCAGCACCGCGGGCAGCATGTCGTATCTGCGATCAGCCAGGTAGTAAGTGGTTGCCCTGGTTTGAAATAAGAAACAATCGGTGATGATGTCACTACCTTTGCTTCAGGATATTTTTTTCGGACTCTGTAAAGAATCTTAAAAGGCTTAAAATGATTAGCGATCTAAGCCATATTCTCAATGATGGAATATGAGTTGATGCCCTCAGAGAGGAGGTATAGGGTTACAGCCTGTAAGTTAAATAGGTATACATTTTCATGAATTACATTATCAATTATCAATTAACAGCGGTGCCCAAAGTTTTTCGTATAAAGAGCCAAAAACCAAATATCATTGAGAGCCATGGGCCGAAGGTAAATATATCTATATATAATTATAATACATTAAAGTTGCCATGGGTAATTTCCTAATTTATTATAAAACATGACTTTAAATCTTTAACAAGTCTTTATTAAAGTATAACATTTAAAGTATAACATTTAAATTGATAACTTATTGCAATAAAAACATGAACAAGCACATTTACAACACAGTTCAATGATGAATACAATGATGAATACAGTCGTGCAGAATCTGCCTTTGCCTTGATTTGTCCTCTATCCATCGGGTAACCGTATGCACATTTAAACTAAATCTGATTCACTCCATTTAATTTAAGTTAGCTTTTAACAATTAATCAAAAGGTAACATTAGATTTGAAATGACAACCTCTAAACCATCCCTATCATTCTTCCTCTCTTCTCAGATGAAATGTGGGCCAAATCAGAGGTTATCATGGGCCAACATTGGCCTGTGGTCCCTAGTTTGGGCATCTCAGATCAATTACGTTATTGAATATTATGAAATTTGTGTTTTTGTTTTGTTTGTTTTTACCTGTGGGGAACGTGTTTTGTGCAATGTATTGTCTTCTTGTTTGTATATTATTGGTGGCTGTTTTATGACTAATTGCGATGTTAACCTGCTGCACTCTTGATTGACTGTCCAAGAAAAAAATTCTCCCTCGTTAAACAAATAGTCTGAACTAAACTTAAACCCCTGTGAAACCTCTGATAATAGGGGTCTTATTATGCATTCAGTGCAAAGTGGGTTCTTCTCTATACTAGTTAAGCGCTGTTTCTGAACTACCTCAGATCACTCAACTGAAGGTACTCATGAATTTTCTTCGAGTAGTGTACTGTGCATGTCACAATATCAATACCCCTCCACCAAAGACCTGCTTGGGTTGTCCAAGAGATGCTGATTCACATATCTAATATTTCGATACACATATTTCTGCACACTCACAACACAAATGTGAAAAGATACACTATTTTTCACAAGTCTGAAGTCAGTTAAAAGTGTTTTCAAGACACCATTCAGCGAAGGTGCATTAAAATGTCAGAAAGTGACAGAAAAGTCAGAAAGATTACATATTTTATATTTAAAATTAAAACTTAAAATGGCGCCACGGTAGCTAAGTGGTTAGCACTGTCGCCTCACAGCAAGAAGGTCGCTGGTTTGAGTCCCGGCTGGGCCAGTTGGCATTTCTGTGTGGAGTTTGCATGTTCTCCCCTGTGTTGGCGTGGGTTTCCTCCGGGTGCTCCGGTTTCCCCCACAGTCCAAAGAGAAAAGGTATAGTTGAATTGAATAAACTAAATTGGCTGAAGTGTATGTGTTTCCCAGTACTGGGTTGCAGCTGGAAGGGCATCCGCTGTGTAAAACATATGCTGGATAAGTTGGTGGTTCATTCCGCTGTGGTGACCCCTGATGATTAAAGGAACTAAGCCGAAGGAAAATGAATGAATGAAAAACTTAAAATGTAAACACTAAATCAGTAAATTAGACGGATTTTGAAAGAATGAAACAAAAGACCACAGAAATGACAGATAAAAAAAATAAGCTTTTTCATCACAGAAATGAATTATATTTCAAATATATTTAATTACTATATATACAATTTTATTTTTTGTAATAATATTTAACAAAATTATAAACCCCTGTAAGTTTTTTTTATCTGCGTAGAATGATCATTATTAATCTTCATATGCAAGTGTGACTACAAAACTAAATTCTCACTATAATTACCCAAAATAATAATACACTATAATAATCATAATCACTATATTTCGAATAACTGGAAAGTCTCCATACCTGGACCGTGCCTCCAGGTCAGTCAGAGAGCCCTCTCTGACAAAGTGAGTGACGTCAGCAATGTGGACACCAAGCTCTAACCGTTTTCCCCCAGGCAGAGTCCGCACAGACAAGGTGTCGTCTACATCTTCACAGCCTTTAGGATCAATACTAAACACCAAGTGAGAATCTCTTAAATCCCGGCGAGAGGAAACCTCACTGCTGTCCATCTGCCACGGGTTCTCCTCTGTGTTAACTGGCATCTCTCGCAACTAAAGACACATTCAAAAACACTGACTTTAAATAAGATTATACCTTTCTGGAAGGTGTGCTGCTGAAGATTTTTTCTTTTAATGAGGCAAAAATCACAATGTATGAATGACTCAAATCAGATGCAGACACTACGACCTCACCTGTGCCTCTGAGAATGGTGGCACATGGATGCAGTTCTCCACCAGGATGGTCTGAATCTCAGTCTCCAGCTCGCCTGATTTCCCCAGGACCCTCACAAAATGGCCATTTGGGTAGACTGAAGTACTTTCCCACAAATCCAGACGCACAATCACTCTTTGGTCCTGCATACAATTATGACATATGAGAAATTCTATATTCTATCTAATTATAGTCAAGGTAAGGCAAGTTTATTTATATAGCACATTTACTACATGATGGTCATTCAAAGTGCTTTACATAAGCAAGAATGTTAAAAGAATCATATAATAATCACACAATAATTATAAGAAATGAAAACAAAGAATGAAAATGATTAAAAACAGATTAAAAATGCAATAAAACATTTTTAAATTAATAAAAAATATTTTAAAAAGACAAATAGTGCAATCTGTTGGACGTTTCAATGTACTCATTTGGATCTTATATTCAATATTATACAGAAACTTTGTGTACTGCATATAACTAGCAACTAGTAAATACCACAGTATTTTCTCTTTTTTTTTCATTTGTTACATCTATTGTATTCTATTTTTTATTCCATAAATCTATTGTACTCATTTCTAAGTTGCTTTGCATGAAAGCATCTGGCCTGAATCTAGGAAACTGTAATAAATCAATATCTCCACCTGTAGTGTCTCAGCCTGCTGTGTGCTGATACGGATTTTGGGGATTCGGTAGTCCCATGGAACAACCAGAATTTTCTGTGAGTTTCGGCTTTGGGACTGCACCTCCTCAAAAGGAGGAAAAGTCACCACATAGTCTCTCCAGTTTCTCTGCAGAATTCCTACCACCCGACCTACAGGAGCGTGAGGAGAGAAAGTAAAAAAAAAAAAACAGACACAACTCATACAGCAATCCATCTACAGTGAGGTCAAATTTGTCTGCCTGCTCTGGCAAAACACCCTATCTAATCAGGGGTTACTATCTTATTACTTGCTTATTACACATAACATTTTATTGATCTACTTTTAAGAAAACATATGTAATGTAATGTGCATTTATTTTGCACATTTATTGTGTATGGCCATACACACAGTGTGTAGCATCCGCTTAGATAATATGACAGCAGCCACAGAACAATGGCGCCAATGCGCTCATGACACACCAGCTATAGAGGAAGTGGAGAGACAGTGACAGAGCTAATTCTGTGGATGGGGATGATTGGGATGCCATGATGGGTGCGGACCAGGACACCGGGGTTACACCCCTACTCTTTACGAGATGTGTCATGGGATTCATGTCATGAGTCAGGACCTCAGTTTAACATCTCATCCGAAATACTATGCGAGATCAGATTATGTAAGGTTGTTTTGATAGTTTTAAGATTATTTATCTTTTTTTCTTAGCTAGTTAAAGCTTAATGTTAGATTTTATACCTGCAAATTTATCTTGATTAAAATCAGAGACATAATATAAGACAACTAAGCTTCAGTATATTTACAAGGAACAACTAATAATTTATTTAGCATTGTAATCAATCAAAACTTAATTTTAATAAGGAATTGTTGGTAATATGCATGTATGTGTAATCTTGATTTAATTCATAAATTAATCTTGTTTTAAGTTTAAATGCTCTGGCTTATTTTAAGACAGGATGAATATTCTTAAGTCCTCCAGTTTAGTAACTCTAAGTAGGTGGTTAAGTAGATAACTAAAAGTAGAACGAATACTTCTAGTAGATCGTTTCACACAAAAATAAGGAAAGCATATGGTTTATTGTGTATACTGTTAACAAGCTAGTTTTAAGATGAAGTTAACTATGTTTATATATAATAACTTTGACTTGATTGTAACTAACTTAATTTGATTGTAATGCAGTAATGTGCCACTTTTGTAAAGCTGCTTTAAAAAAATAGTTATTGTAAAGAGCGCTATACAAATAAACTTTAATTGAACTGAAGATTAGATTAATACACTGCTTGGAATAAATGTTATAATAATTAAAAGATAAGTTCAAGAAAACTTTAAGAAGTTTCTTAGTTCAATAAATCTTACCAGGTATAATTATCTTACAGCACTGGCAGGTGTTTCTAAGCTGTATCTTCTAAAAACATTTATTTATTAAGATGGTTATTTTTTTGCAGTGAGTAGAATCTACCTCAGAAAATTCTTGCTCAGTTATAATGCTCATATATACCTGTGGGCATAGGCTGACTCTGTGTGTCCTCCAGTGGCCGCTCCTCCCCCTGACCCTCTGTTAGTGCCATAGTCCTGCCCTTCCACTCATTACGGGGCAACAGCTCAATGACAACCACATCTCCATGCACCGCTCGATTACGATGCTTTGCACCATTGATCAGCACATCACTGTTGAGCTCTAAAAACACAGTCAGGGTCAAAGGCCAAAAACCAATCACCATCAGCATCAACAACAGCGCCAGTCAAATGAGTCAAATCTGAACAGCTGAATACAGTACAGTAGGTTGGCAGAACCTGTGTTTTTGCTGGCTGAACCCTCGTACCGGACAAAGGCTTCATGCTGCGCTCGATGTTTGTTCACACTGAGGATCCCCTTGAGGTGGAGACATTGTAGTTTTCATTAGCCACCAAAAACGAGATCTGTGTAATTTCTGTGGGATTTCTGACTCACCTGGATGTACCTTCCAGATTTAATGCCAGCCTCCAGCACCTCCACAGGCAGGTGTTCAGTGTACACTTTCTCTGCTCCATCACTCTCTCTCTCCTGAAGCGTCTGGGCGATGGAGTGGTACAGATCATGTGCAGCCTGCAGGTCCGGCCAGAAGCTTAACAGGTACTCCTACAGTGGAGTGCAGTGGTGTTACTAAAGGACAAGTGTCTCTGAACTCTTTGAATACACTTAAAAACAGGTGAAATGCAAATCAGGATAAATCCACCTCTTCAGAATATTTTGCTAAGTAAATACACTGGAATTTATGGCATAACGTATGATAAGCCAGTCATTATCACTAATTTTGCACTGACCGGCAGATCACATATAATGGCAAATAAATAAATGGACATGAAATTTTGTTTTTTATTAGCTTTTTTTTATTTACATGAACCAAAATCAGACAGCAGAACAATGAACCCGTTTCACAATAGAGTAATGGTCATCAGCATCTCAGATCCTTTTTAATATTTAGATAAAAAAAAACACGTAAGTCCATTTACAAAGCTATGCTTTGTATTATATCATCTTTGTATCAAGTTACAAACAAATTATGGCTTACTTAAGGTGTTTGTTAGGCAGCAGGACAGTACATTTGACATGGATCTCTCTTCTGGCTGCCATTATCAGTCTCACACAATTTTTTTTCCCTTTCTGAAAGTCTTGAAAACACTATCATTGAGTTTCTTTTATTATTTGAGCAAATAGTACACACTAATAATAATAAGTTGTTGTACTCTCTCATTAGTTGCACACTATGTTTACCCAACTATGACGACTTCACATTTCCAAAACGCAGAAAGGTTAAAAAGGTCAATCAGAGAGACTGGAACAGCAATGAAGAAAATTATTTTCCTGGTCTGCACAATAGTTAGTGAATTAATTCATGGTTAAAGGCACAAATTATTAAAAAATCTGACTTCAGAAAGATATTACCAATCAGATCGGGCAGTTTCCTGCTCAATTGAGCAGTTTTCAATTTGATTGGGCAGGTAAAAAAATGGCATAGGCAGGCTGACAAAATTTGGGCGGTTTTGAAAAAAATATGCAACTTTTTTTTATGCAACTTATTTAACACAACTGTGTGCTCCTACTTCATTCAGTTAGTAGTGACCATTGTAAAGCGCAAACAGATTGGGCCCACCTGCAAGATAAGGCAAGTTGTATCAAAATCTGATGCCCCTTCACGTCATCAAAATCTGATGCCCCTTCACGTGCCCCCGCATCACACAGTGCCTGCAGTTAAACTCACAGCGGTTTATCATAACACTTATCAATCATTTGTTTCTGCAAGCACAGAAGTATTGTCTGATTGACAAGCAGGACCTAATAATGCTCAAAAGATTTTGAAACATCAAATGGGATACATTTATACAGTAAAACATACTGTAATAGTGTAATCTACCATTAAGTGCAGTGTGTGGGTGAGAGGGGGCAGTGATTCAATGCGAGCGGTTATGCTGTGGTTTTGTGACTGCCAGTGTTGGTTGCTGTATGATTAAAAAAACATGACAGCTAAAGTAACTAGGTTAATTTTGATTTAAATCAATTAAAATTAAATAAAATATTCATTAATATTTTGGGCGTTGTTTTTGGGGCGTTTGTGCAGGTTTTGGACAGCCTTTGGGCTAGAAAAAGTCAGCTATATCTGGCAACACTTTTACCAATCCAACATACCTGAGTTGAAATGACAAAAACTCCACTGTTTGATGCGCTAAATTCTGAAATAGCGTCTCTGTCTTCAGTAATCATGACCACTGGTTGAAGTCCAGCCAGATGATTATAATACCAAACTGCTGCATTGTACACATTTCTGGAACACACAAAATACTTTACTTTCTAATGAGTGATCAAATGTTTGAAGCATCCGCAGATCAGCTCTCTTTTCCAGTAAAGTGTCTATTGGATCACTGAAGCAGCTTCACGTCTCAAGTAGGTCGATTTATGCTTTATTTGCTTTTAAAATTATGTCACTGCATGCTTCTATTGTGCACTGAAAATCAAAGTGCTTAATACACTCTTTCAACTTTAAAAATTGGCACACAATGAGCACTATTTTGTTCTACTGTATCTTCTATTCTCAATGGATAAACAATGGATAAACATTGACAGTTGGGACTCACCTTGTATGCCATTTGTCCTGAGACTCACCCTTTTCTCTGGGGCAGTAGGAGTATTGCTGAAACTCATTGGCAAAAAGCACACAATTGTGACGAGGATCCTTCAGTAAAGAACGCAGTCGGTTATAGTGCCTACACAAGACAAACAAGATGCGACTATGAGAGCAACCTTGAAAACCAACCTTCACAATTTCCCTTGAGAATATTGACTTTTTTTTTACTCAACCTCAATGTATGACTGAAACTGGTGTGAGAGGTTTTATGTTTTGGCTGACCTGCGTCCACGGGTGTGCTGAACAGTCTGGTAGGCTGTCTGGGTCAACACGATTCCCTGAAGCTCCCTGAATTCCAGGATCTCCAGAAAATCCCGAACCACTCCAACATCCGGAACCACATAGTGGGTCACATCACTAGACAACACTTTGCCAACTATTGGAACAGAATTATATTGAAAACCTTACTTTTTCATTACCTGAACAGTGAAAATGATATAAAGAATAATTCACCAAAAACTGAAAGATGAACTATTTCATAAAATATTTCATATAATCCCTCATCAAAATATAAAGCAAATCACTAAACATCGTCAGATTCATTGAGACACATTAAAGCGATAGTTAACCGAAAAATAAAAATGAATTTACTCTTTCTTTATTTGTTTCAAACATTTGAGTTACTTTTATCTGTCGAACACAAAAGAAGATACTTTTAAGAAAGCTGAAAGACTAACCATTAAAACAAATACTATTGCAGTCAATGGTTACATCTTTCAAACCATCTACTTTTGTGTTCAACAGATAAAAGAAAACCATGAAGGTTGAGTAAATGATGACAGATTTTTTCTTTTTATTTTGAGCCAAGTAAAGGGTGAGTAAATTATGACAGAATTTTCATTTTTTGGGGTGTAAACTATCCCTTTTGGTTAATCTCAAACTAGTAAAGGATGTCACAGTTCTGATGTATCATACCAAGAACGACAAACACAGTATAAGATTGCTGAGTCAATAGTAAGTATAAAGCTGAACCGAACAACTTGTAAAGCGTGACACTCATTCCTACATTAACTTCATATTAATATACGTTAGCAGTATCAGACCACATAATTCTGACATCATTTCAGAGGTGTGTGTGTTTGTGTCCTACCATGTTTAGCTACGTAATGGTAAAGAGCGTGATAACGTTAATAACACAATAATAAGTCTGACAAAGCTTTCTGAATCAAAGTTAACAATTCCTAAGCCTTTAGTTCCGTGCAGAAGATAAATGCCAAATATTTTAGGATTAACTCTCGTTAGCTAGTTAGCTCTGTTGGCATACAGATTCATTGACTACAGTAAGTGTTTTGATGTTTGACTGCTGTGATGCTCTTCTTACCGTTCTGACAGTCAGCCTGACAGAGAGAGCTCCCGCACGGCACCTGCTCCCTCATATAATGCTCCCGGACCACGCGGACCTTCCTACCCTTTGAGCTGTTCAAATGTAATATCTTCTCGGTTTTAATCATGGTCGGTTCTTCTATAACCATCTAAAGTTGAGGTAACATTCAGAAACAACAGACAACTTCGTGCATTCTTCTTTACTGCGTTAAGCTATTTGTTTTGTTTTTGAATGAATCTGCGCCATCTATAGGACTGGAGGACACATATAAAATTATCACGAAGTTTTAAAACCAGTTTTCGAACCTGTGATTCTGGTTGGAAAGATGGCTGTCCGTGAAACAAACAAAAGAAGGCTTTAATATGAATAAAATATCACACAGACACGTACATTGTATTAAATTATTTGAAGAAACATTCCATATTTAATGGTATCAGATGTCAACATATCATACACGTGCAATAAAACATTTACAACTGGTTTGTAAACGATGGTTATAGGCATATTTTTGAGGGATAGTTCACCTAAAAATTAAAACTTCTGTCAGGTACTCAACCACCATTTGTTTCAAACATTTGAGGAATTTTACATTTTAGGAATGTTATAAACCAGAAGCCATACCTTTTGAACGTCTTTCACTTTTGTACTCATTATAAATGCTTGGAACCACTTGAGTAAATCTTAATTTTTGGTGTCTTTTACACTGTTATTTTACACTGTTCTGTCCAGTATAGCCATAGGCAGCATCAGCATGTGGTATATTATTAATATTTTATTCAAATGAACTGTTTCAATATTTCCTTTCACCAATAACAACAATCTTCCAGTATTTTAGTAAATAACATACTGTTTTACAGAGACAAACCTAGTTTTAACATGTTATTATTTATGATAATCTGAGAACCTATCATGTTAATTCTCTATTTAGTTTTTAACATCAAGGTCTTGTAAACTAAAAACATCTTTAATATTATAGGCTCAGAAGAGAGGTATTAAATCAGAAAATACAACATGTCAAACAGCCAATAGATCTTCCACCAATTCACTGACATTTTCTTCTAGAGAAAAACTATGGTGTATAGAGGAGTTGCTGCTTATTTCACACTATCTTGCATACTGACATTTAGAAAACTTGAGAGAAACGTTCAGAGTTTCACATGAAACAACAATTCTTCAGGTGATAAGCAGGAAAAAAAAGAAGTACAGTCATACTTTGCAATTTCAACAAAACTGCCAAGTACACAGAAATTTGAGTTTCTAAAGCCTATAGCATCCAAAGAAAAGGCACTACTTAAAATAAAAAAAAAACTTGTCTTGATTTTTCAGCTATGTAAAATTGCCTTGTGATTAATTTGGCAATCACTTGAAAGTGACAATCACTTCTTAATTACATCCAACTGTCTTCACATGGGTTCAACATTAAATAAAGTGTCTTTGGCATCACAGACGAGGATGTTCTCATTTTGAACGTCCCTGTGGAAAGTTGGTCATCTGGATGTTGTCCCCTTGTAGTCCTGGATTGTAGTATCCAAACTTGAGGTCTAAAGGCTCACTGTTATCCAGTCGGAGAACTTTGAAAAGATGAGACAAACAATAAGAATATAAGCGACTATAGTGGAGGAAATATCTATTATGTTTATAGAATGTGAAAATATTATGTTCAAAGTGAATCAAAAGATACAGGATTCTTTATTACCTGGATCAGGTGACGTCTCTTCCACCAGTTTACTGTGTGAGAAGTCTCTTCTGTTCCTGCGATTCAGGAAGATAAAAGCTCCTAAAGCAAGGACTCCCACTATGACGCCAAGGATGAGGACAACAGCCCATGCCTTCCCATTCTTGTTTTTGGCAGCTTCCGTAACTGTATCTGAGGATGAACCTGTAAAGACCAATTTCATATTTATTTTAACAAATAAACCATCTACTTTATCCAATGATGGCCCTCAGTAAAAACAATGCTTTAACCAAATAGACTTTTAACAAACTTCTGTGTTTTAAGCAGAAAGATAAATGATTACCCTATTTAGCAGTTTGTTACCATGTTGCTGCAGCGTACATATTTTAATTCATAAAATTAATTACATGTTGGTAATTAGAATGGTAGGTTTTGAGTTAGTTTTAACAGCTGATGTTTTAACACGTAGCTAACATGAATTAGCATGTTGCTAACATGTTTCTAGCATATGTTAGCACGGGGTAATAATTAGGGAATACATTTTCTGTTGTTTTCAACAGAAATAATAGTCATAAAAGATTTGTAACCACTTCAGTATGAGTAAATGGTGATTTCATTTTTGGGTGAACGATACTATTAACATACTGCTAACATGAATACACATGAAGCTAACACTTTAGCATGTTGAAATATTGAACGATTAACATGTTGTAACATGCGAAAAGTCATTTACCGGCAATTTATTAATGTACTTAAAGGGAAAGTTCACCCATAAATGTAAATTATTAAATTATTATCAGATTCTTTCTTCTGTAGAACAAAGAAATAAGATATTTTGAAGAATGTTGAGAACTGGTGGACTTTGTCATCCATAGTAGAAATATAGTGAATGCCAAAGGCTACTGGTTACATTTTTCAAAACATTTTGAAAGAAGGAAACTCAAACAGGTTTGTAACAATTTTCACAATCTAATTGTGACTTTGTGAATAACAGCTGCTCTGCTCAGTCCAGGACAGTTTGGACACAGAATGATCAGAGCTGTATTCAGGTAAAAAAGATGATGGAATTTGTTCTCCAGCAGTGTCAGGTGTTCTGGGCCACATGTGACCTGGAAAGGAGCCCCTCCCTGTATCTGCGGGGTGAACACCACTATTGTGCAGGAAGGGGAGGTGTCGGTAACTAGACACCCTGGCCCAGAGCAGACGACAAACAAAGCCCGAAACCCAACCCAGCATAGAGGAACACCAGCAGATATGGCTTTTATGACTGAACTGAGAAGCTGAGAATGAGGGTTAGCTTGAGGGATGAAATGAAAAGATTTGTGATCCTTGTCAACTATGGAAACGGAGAGTCAAATACTGCATATAAAAGGTCAAAATACTATCAGTGTCCCAGATTTAGAGAGTGTCTATTGTGTTTCAGAGTCAGGTACATAGTCAAAGCTGAATTTTCATGAGTCGTTACAAAGAGAATTTGGTCGTTACTCTATTGTTCACTGGCACATGATTCTTTGGAAATTGTTTTGTTGCTTTGGTGCTCAGGTAAAGACTCTTATCGTTACCAAAGTTAAAAGCAGTCAATATTTCTGTGATGAATAGATAGAGTTTGAAATGACACCGTTTATTTGAAAAATAAATCTTTTGTATCATTCTTACGGGCATAATTTCTGACTGACTTAATGTATTCTTCGTTCTCAAAAAAAAAAAAACTTTAAAAAAGTAAATGTAAATAAAACAAAAAATTTAAGACTGATAGTGATGAAACTAATGAAAATGAATGATCATAAAATGAAAATAATGATCTTTTTTTTTTAACTCTGGTGTGCTTATCCACCTTATTTTTCATGTAATAGCAGGGTGAAAGATAAATTTGTAAATGTAACATATCTGGTCTCCAATGTCAGTTGCTTTCAGGTATTTTCTGCGATACAAAACAGCTCATCATGCTTCTTGATAATGCAAATCGCTTTTTCTTACCATATTACTTTCATTTATTGTCCTAAAGGGATAGATCACCAGAAAATGAAAACAAAAGCTCACTACCTTCTCACCCTTTGTTTCAAAACTGTTTCTTTCTTCTATTAAACAGAAAAGAAGATATTTAAAGAAAGTGGAAAACCTGTAACCATCGACTTCCATAGTAGGAAAAACACATACTTTGGAGATCAGTGGTTCATATTTAGCGTTTAAGAGCAGAAAGAATCTCAAACAGGTTTTGAATAAGTGAAACATCAGGAAATGATGGCAGAGTTTCACAGTTTTCCGTGATGTGTTATTCCTCTATTTATTTCCTTATACTGACTAATGAATCCGATATCTCACACATTTACAAGGGATTACTTTCTTGTTGAATAATAATATCACATGACAAAATCTTCAGCCACTGAATTGCCATGCATTAATAATTTTTCAGCAATTCTGATATTTGAGTCTTACCCCTTTCAGAACTCTCTCTGGTGTCAATAGTCAGGTTTGCTTCAATATCCTTACTGTCCAGGACAGGTGTCGTGCCGTTCTCAGGGGCATCGGTTGGTGCTTCAGTTGGACTTTCTGTAGTTTTGTTCTGGATGCTGACCTCTTCTGTTGTGGTGGCGGGACTAGTAGTGCTGTTGGTGGTCAAATTTCCAGAACCCGATTCCTCGAACTTGCTTTCAGTGGTGATATTCTCAGGTTTTGGAGTGATATTTGTGCTATTAGGAGCAGATGTATTTGTGTTGAGCGTTTCATTAAATCCTGTTGTTGTTTTTGACACCTCAGAGCTCGAGTTAAATGTGATCATAGGAGGTGGTGGTGTAAAAATGAGACCTTCAGAACTGCCTTCTTCTGTCTCATTACTAGACTGATCCAGGTTCTGATCCAGTTGAGTGGAATTCTGCTCCTGAGATTCTCCTCCACTTACAAATGGGCCAAATGGTAGGTCTTCATTTTCTGAACTGCTTAGGTTGGGTTGTGTGTCTTCGATGCTTATTGTGTTTTCCATACTTTCTCCCATTGGTTGACCAGTGCTTTCCAGACTAGATGGCTGTGTTTCGTTGTCTTCATTTGCCTCATTGGTTCTCTCCCAGTCTTTGGGTATATCACTGGACACTTGTTGGAAAGACTGAAGTATCAAGAAGAGTGAAAGTGTGATGGCCAGTAATGATTTCATGTTTGCTTTCTATACCTGCCAAAATAAAAATAAAAAGTTACTTTGCGTGTTGTGACTGTGCATATCTGCTTTTAATGTGACAAAAGATAAAAATAATTTTTGTCAAACATTAATTCGCTCTTCCAAAATTCAAGAATAGCAGAAATACAATGTGAAATCTGCCCACCCTTTACACAACTTAACTTTTCTGGTTTTGACTGTAATGTAATGATGTGCACCTTTTGTGAAGCTACTCTGGAATGCTAATTATTTTTAAAAAGCCCTATATAAGTGTAGCGAGTGGGGCGTGGCCGAGAGCCGTGAGAGTGGTATGAGGCCGGTGGCGTTAGTGGAGCTCTGGAAATTTAAAAATAGGACAGGCTGTAGTGGAAGAGGAGAGAGGATCAAAATTGAATTGAACAGTTAATCCATACAAGTTAATTCAGTAAAATAAAAAAAAAGTCATTTTTTTTGTAATTTTTTATTAAATCTGACCATTTGCTTCCGTATTTGGAGTGTCAGTCCTTCAATATTGACGTCAGTTTGACAGCTTCAGCCACATTATACCACGCCCCTCTCACCGTTAATCTGCTATGAGGGAATGATATGCAAAGCCCCACCTCTACTTTATATTCTGTTTCAGTATCAGTATTAACATTCAGAAGCACTGAAATTCGTAAAGTAATGCCATTAGGTGTTGCATGCATTGAATATCTTCCTTAGTACTTGTATAGTCTAAACATTATTAATGTTAACATTTACTTAATTAAAGCCGAAGCCCTGCACTTTTTTGATCTCCTTTGAGTATATATTTTATTATATTTGTTTTGTTGATATCCTGTTTATCTCTACTGATTTTATAGATTGGCGACACGGTGGCGCAGTAGGTAGTGCTGTCCACTCACAGCAAGAAGGCCGCTGGTTCGAGCCTCAGCTGGGTCAGTTGGCATTTCTGTGTGGAGTTTGCATGTTCTCCCCGTGTTCGCGTGGGTTTCCTCCGGGTGCTCCGGTTTCCCCCACAGTCCAAAGACATGTGGTTTAGGTGAATTGGGTAAGCTAAATATCCTGTAGTGTATGAGTGTGAATGAGAATGCATGGATGTTTCCCAGAGATGGGTTGCAGCTGGAAGGGCATCCGCTGCGTAAAACAAATGCTGGATAAGTTGGCGGTTCATTCCGCTGTGGCGACCCCAGATTAATAAAGGGACTAAGCCGACAAGAAAATGAATGAATGAATGAATTTTATAGATTTAGAAATGTATTGTCATTCCACCCAATGGGTTTACGGGTAGGTGGTTATCCAATATTTGTGTAATTCTAAGATGGTGTTTCCTCATGGTGTATTTATCATGTTTTCTCTGGTTTAATAAAGCATGTGGAAGTAAAACCAAACCCCTTTATTAAAGTCACGTTATATTTATTTTACCACTGTACTATTAAAGCTGAAATCAATCAAAAGATTAAAGCTAAAAAAATAAATAAAAATCAATCAACGTTTAAGTAAAGCAAAAACCTAAGATGCCTCTCGTCTTCAAAATGAAAGTGCTCTTCGGTCTATTTCTCAGAAACTTCATTTTAGCAGTCCTTTGTTCAGTCCTTTTCACTGAAGTGTATCTAAGCCCTCTTGATGCAAGTGTAACATACACCATTCAACCATGTTACTGCATTGCAGTAACACGGGGTGAGCAACAATATTCTCAATTGTTTGTATAGAATACTTTGTACACACCCAAACTAAATTTAGATACACATTTTGAGTGCATTTTTTTGACAAATCAAACCAGAACAAAGTGACTTCTTCTCAAATACTTCTAAAAATACTCGACTTTTGATGAGACATATATATGGCATGTAATGAAAATTACTAATTAATTGATATCTGCTTTTTATTATTATTTTGATGTGCTCTTTGAATGGACACACCTATACTTGAGGTGACCAACTGAATGAATATTTTCATCACAACGTCACTTCTCAGCTAATCCTGTTTGGCAAGTTTATCTGCTACTATTTATTGAGGCCAAACATCAAAACGACGACGATTATACAGTATTATTGTTATTCAAATGAAAGTATTTGAGGGAGTAAATAAAATCAGTGACATTATTATGCTACATACAGATCTTGATGATTTGTAAACATATATTATCATTTTAAATATTCATTAAATGTGATTTTTATTTTCTATTTCATAGTTTAAAAATAACTATTAATTAATAAAAAAAAATTAATAGTCACATTTTTTTATAGGTTTTTTTTAATAGTCACAGTGAAGTTATGTCTGTTTTGTGAATAATGTCCATTAAATTAGAAAAGAGGTGAATGCAAAGAAATGCCATTACACACTCTTTAAAACATCCTGGAGAAACATATTCTATTAATGATCTGAGAATGTGCCAGAGCAGGTTTCCTAGTAATGCATATGTGGCACCTCTTTTCTAGAAGTTTGTGACAAAATCAACAAACAATAACTACTGAGAAGTACTGAGAAGAGAGGTGTTGTTTAAGGTTAAAGACATAATTCCCCTTTCAAAAAAAACTATAAATAAATAATAAATCATCATTACAATAAAATAAAATAAATACCATCACAATCAACTGGTTCCAAGTTTCTTTCCTTTTGTTGAACACAGAAGATATCTTGAAGAAAGACATTGACATCCATAGGAGGGAAAAATACTATAGAAGCCAATGACTAAAGGTTTCCAACATTCTTGGAAATATCTTCTTTTGAGTTTAACGAAACTCAAACAGACAGAATGTGAGTAAACAATGACAGAATTTTCCTTTTTGATTGGATGACAATATTAATTTCACTGAACTAACTTCAGGTTATTCAAAGTTTATAAATTATGTATTAATCCTCTGAACATAAATAACATCCCAATTACTTGAAATGATTGATCTAATCATAACATCTTTCTTTGATGAATCAACAATTTCAGTTGCATTCACCCTACTGACATCTAATACCCAAACCCCATTTCACACCAAACCAGGGCAGCTAAATTTTAAGACAACGCTTCATTCCTCAACAGGCTTCAGTGTATGTAATATGAAAATGCTCACCTGAGTTCAGTGTGCTGGGCTCGGCTTGAAACAGAATCATCTGAGAGCTCAGAAACTGTGCATCCAGAGACAAGAGGCGAGGGGAGGGATCAGGCAACTGGCCTTTCCTGAATGTGTACCTGAAACCACACCTCTGCATCACACTTCCTGGATGCAAACAAGCAAATAAAGGATTGATGTGCGTCAGCTGTGATGGGGACTGAAACTGAATGTCAATCTCCATCCATACAGTACGTCACTAATACACACCTTGTCACTCTGCACAGGTTTATCCTGGAAGGGGGGGGATTGGAGTCCCCGAGCAAATGATATTCCCTGAAGGGAGGAGCACCTGTCGCCCATGAGCATTCCTCCCATGCCCCGTGTCTATGGGAACACACAGGTCGCTCAGATCTGCTTTCCTCTGACCTAAAACAAAAGAAAAATGCTATTTTTTGCCATTTGTAATGTTCCTTTATGCATCATAGGAATGTGTTTACTGTTTAGTCATAATGGGGTTAGAGGTAACATATTTACTGCATCATACTGGGTGGGTGATACTGTAGTTATAGGCCTTTGAGGAAGATTAAGGGAATGAGTGTTATCAATGCTTAATGATGAGCTTCAATTTAGTGTATATTTAAACAACCTGTGAAAGCTGAATGAAAGTGGACTCTAGTCAAACGACTTGCTCTGCCAATACTGGACCAGCAGAGGGCAGAGTAACTTCTTTCTGTCCCAAAGAGAGCAAATGCTTAACACTAAATGTGATGCTATTTTATTTACTACTTAATTTAATGGAACCTTGCATAGATATCAAAATCCGTGTAACATTCGTTCAATCGTTTTTTCAAATTCAAACCAAAAATAAAAAAACAAAAAAACAACTTGTTTTTCCATCATTTGTTTCCTGAAAGAAAAGGAAAACACGAATAATGACTCTTTATCTGATTTTCTGATCTTGCGTTCAGATTAAAAAAAAAAACAAATAACGAGATTAGACTGATTTTAATTTTTATGTTTTAATTCATCTAAATTGCCATGACTGAAGAAAACGGTCGATTTTTGGTTTTTTATTTGCTCACAAAAAAACGAAAAAAAACGAGATTTTGGCTTTATTTTCGTTTTTTGATTTTAGGGAAGGAAAACGGATAAAGGACTATAAAATTCATTTTACACATGTAGACGTGCTGAAACGCCCATTTCCCTCTGATTGGTCAACCAAATCTGAGTTCCTCACGACGCACTAAAAATAAAAGTCCTCTGCGGCTTTGTTTGAATTATTATTATTTAATAATATAAGTTT